>JAIUJO010001342.1:42500-47500 GCA_023846275.1 Vanilla planifolia
AATGATAATTTTCAAAGAAACTCGCCGCCAATTGAAACTTGGAATGAACTTAAAAGAACCCTTAGGCAGAAATATGTTCCAAGAACTTATAAAAATCAATTATTGGACCAATGGCAATGTCACACACAAGGAGGAAAATCAATAATTGAATATATTGCCAAATTCGATGAATATCATCTCAGATGTGGAATAGATGAAGACCCATCTATGACTCTCTCCCGATTTCGTGCTCGACTTAGGGAAGATCTACAAAGAGAACTTTTAATTCGTGGCGTAGAATCCCTACCCGAAGCCTATAGAATAACTAGCGAAATAGAGCGCTTACAAAAGACCTATCCTACAAAGAAGTTTGAACCCAAACCTATACCTAAATACTCTAATAATGGATCATCTACTAGCCGTACCCAGCCTACTACCGCCATAAAACCCAATCCAACCACCACAAGACCTAAAGAAGTAACTTGCTATAAATGTAATGGAAAAAGACATGTAGCAACCCAATGTCCCATCAGGATAAACTACTTAGGAGAAGGTGAAAGTGAGGAACCTGAAATAGACACCGAGGAGATAATAGAATATAACCCAGATAGTGATCTTGCTAATGAATATTATGAAGATGAAGAAGACAACCCAGGGGAAGAAACTCTAGCCGTAGTCAGATGCACCCTTACTCAACCAAAACTTAGTGAAGACTGGAGAAGAACTGCAATCTTTCATACTTTCATTAAAATAGGAGAAAAGGTTTGCAAAGTAGTAATCGATAGTGGGAGCAGTATTAATGCCATTTCTACAGATTCGGTGACCAAACTTGGCCTAATTATGACCCCACATCCCCACCCTTACACTGTCTCATGGATTAACGAGACATCTATTCCAGTTAAAGTACAATGTGTAGTTCGTTTAGCGTTTGGACAATATTCAGAAGATATAGTTTGTGATATAGTCCCAATGCAAGTAGGAAGCATCATATTAGGGAGACCATGGCTTTATGACCACGATGCTTTATTAGCAGGGAAATCCAATACATGCATCTTTACGCATAATGGACAAAAGATTAAACTATACCCATCCCCTCCCAAGGATAAAGTTCAACCTATCAAGAAGACAAATCAAATTAAGAATAAAAAAATTCATATCATATCTAAAAGAGAAGCCATGCGTGAATTCACTGATGAATTAGTAATATGGGCATTAGCAGTTAAAAAGGTACAAACTGAGATCCCTGACATAGTCATCCCACCTGAGATCGAATCTACCTTAAATGAATTTAGTGATATATTCTTAGAAGAACCAAACAGTTTACCCCCACTTAGAGATATACAACATTGTATTGATCTTATCCCTGGAACTAGCTTACCGAACTTGCCTCACTATAGAATGAGTCCCACTGAACACGAAGAGTTAAGTCGACAAGTTAAGGATTTAATGGAGAAGGGATTTATTCAAGAAAGTCTAAGCCCTTGCGCCGTCCCAGCATTATTAACCCCTAAAAAAGACGGTACATGGAGAATGTGTATCGATAGCAGGGCTATTAACAAAATTACTATAAAATATAGGTTTCCCATCCCTAGACTTGATGACCTCTTAGATCAAATGAATGGGGCAAAAATTTTCTCAAAGATTGATTTAAAAAGTGGATATCACCAGATTAGGATTCGCCCTGGGGATGAATGGAAAACGGTATTCAAAACTAAAGATGGACTTTACGAATGGCTAGTGATGCCTTTTGGCCTTACCAATGCACCTAGCACTTTTATGAGAGTTATGACTCAGATTCTTAGGCCTTTCTTAGGACAATTTGTAGTGGTATATTTTGATGATATATTGATTTTTATTAAAAATATAGAAACCCATTTGGATAATCTTATGAAAGTTTGTTTGGTGCTTCGAGAGAACAAGCTATATGTGAATTTAAAAAAATGTGCTTTTATGACCCGAAGTGTCAATTTCTTAGGATTCATAATTTCTGATTTTGGAGTATCGGCCGATCCTGAAAAAATCAATGCAATAATAAACTGGCCTACACCCAAAAGTGTTCACGATGTTAGAAGTTTTCATGGATTAACAACATTTTACAGGAGATTTATAAGAGGATTTAGCACACTCACAGCCCCGATCACGGATTGTATTAGAAAGGGCGGATTTGATTGGACTGATAAAGCTAACGACGCCTTTGATAAAATTAAAACCTGTATGACCCAAGCCCCAGTTTTGAGACTCCCATATTTTAATCTAGAATTCGAGGTTTCTTGTGATGCTTCGGGAGTTGGAATTGGAGGTGTATTAAATCAAGAAGGGCGACCTATTGCATACTTTAGTGAGAAATTAAATGAGGCAAAACGAAAATACTCAGTATACGATAAAGAATTTTATGCTATAGTTCAGACTTTAAGACATTGGAGACATTATCTTTTACCTAAAGAATTTGTTTTAAATTTTGATCACGAAGCCCTCAAATATTTAAATTCTCAAAGGAAACTTAAACCTCAGCATGCTAAGTGGGTTGAGTTTATTCAAAGTTACACATTTGTGCTGAAGCATAAACCTGGTTTAGAAAATAAGGTAGCTGATGCGTTAAGTAGAAAAATAAATCTTTTAACTACCTTATCTGTTTCAATCACTGGATTCGATGTTTTACCATCTTTATATTCAACATGTGAGGACTTTAAAGATATTTATTCTAAAATTTTAGAGAAACCATCTATGGTAATAAACGATTATATGATAAAAGAAGGTTATCTATTTTATAATCAGAAATTATGCATTCCTAAAACCACATTAAGAGACTTTCTTATTTGGGAAATACATGCGGGAGGTTTAGCTGGCCACTTTGGAAGAGATAAGACTATATCAGCCGTAGAATATAAGTTTTATTGGCCTGGATTAAAACGACAAGTGGCTAGAATAGTGGCAGGCTGTAGGAACTGTTTAGTTTCCAAACTTCGAAAACAAAATACTGGACTATATATGCCTTTACCCATCCCATCGAGACCTTGGGAAGACATTTCAATGGATTTCGTGCTAGGATTACCTAAGACGACAAGGCGATTTGATTCAATCTTTGTAGTCGTCGATAGATTCACTAAGATGGCTAGGTTTGTTCCATGTTATAAGACCTCAGATGCATCTCATATTTCTAGACTTTTCTTTGACGAAATTGTCAAAATACATGGAGTACCTAAGACCATAGTATCTGATAGAGATGTTAGGTTCACATCACATTTTTGGAGAACTTTATGGCAATCATTAGGAACAAAACTGAAATTCTCCACAGCTTATCATCCACAAACTGATGGCCAAACTGAAGTTGTCAACCGAAGTTTAGGAAACTTATTAAGAAGTTTAGTGGGTGATAACGTTAAAAATTGGGACCTACTTTTACCAAGAATAGAATATGCTTATAATAGCTCAGTCAATAGGACAATTGTAATAAGCCCGTTCGCGGCCTATAACAGTTATAAGCCCCATAGTCCTATAGACTTAATTCCTTTACCTACACATACTCGTTCATCAGAATCAGCCATAGAATTTGCCGAACATATAAGAAATATTCATAAAAGTATAAAAGAAAAAATTAATCTAAGCAATGGAACATATAAAAAATTGGTTGATGCACATAGAAAGAACAAGGAGTTTTCTGTGGGAGATTTTGTCATGATAAGTGTGAGGCCTGAGAGGTTTCCTCCGGGAACATTAAGAAAGTTGCATGCAAAGGGCATCGGACCTTTTAGAATCACAACTAAAATTAGCCCGAACGCGTACACTTTAGAATTGCCAGACGATTATGGAGTTAGCAACACTTTCAATATCTCAGACTTGGTGGCTTACAAGGAGCCAGTTGAAATACCTAGTGAGCCGTTTGAGTCTGAATCTACTCCCCTTGTGAGTGAACCTCTACCCGAGTGTCCACAGGCCTGTTTTAAGAAATCTAGTGAGCATATTGAAAAAATTATTGATGATAAAATTACTAACACAAGGAATAAACAATATCGGAAATATCTTGTACATTGGAAAGACAGGTTAAACGAAGATGACACTTGGATATCTCGAGAGGAGCTTCATCGTTTGAACCCTGGAGCACTTGAAGACTATGAGAGGGCCAGAGATTACTCATCAAAGCTGAGTTTTTCCCACCCCAAGGGAAATGATGAGGACATCATGTTCGAGAAGGACTTTCGACGTCCAAGGACCTGGTCTTGAAAAAAAAAAAAAAAAAAAAAAACAAGGCCAAAATCACTATTCCTACCACCGACTGCCGCCTCCGCCGCAACCTCCGCCGCCACAGGGAACCGCCCGCCGCCGTTTCGAACCGCTCGTGCCCGAACCAGATCCGGGTTTGCCCGAACCGCTGTGCATGAGTTCAGCCAGGCGCTTACCCAAGCTACCCACCGGATGACCCGCGACCTGTGACCCGCGTCGACCCACGCCAGCCCGCACCGACCCGCACCGCTGCAGTCCAGCCAGGCGCCTACCCAAGCTACCCACCGGATGACCCGCGACCTGTGACCCGCGCCGACCCGCGCCAGCCCGCACCGACCCGCACCGCCGCCGCCGTCGCCGTCGCCGCGCCTCCAGCCATCCGAAATTAGGATGAATGAACTTAATTTTCCTTATTTTTCTCAGATTTTTAGGAGTTTGTTTGTAATTTTTAGGTGACTTTTAGTTTACCCATGTGTCCTTTAGTATTCCCATGTTATGAATCAAAATGTCTTTTGTACCCTTATGGATTCCTATATAAGGGGGAGTCCTCTTCTGTTGTAAGGGATATTGAATAGTTAATGCAAGCTTTTGAGTGTTCTTTGCTTCTATTCTGAGTTCGTGAGTGCTCTGAGTGTCTTTGGCGTGCCGACTCGTCAAAGCTCTGATACTGGGAGGACGGACGCGAGGTCCAAGTGGTGAGACGCCACTCCAGTTTATCATCTTCCTTCACTGCTCAACCATCTTCAAGTTGAAACTTTGTTTTTCCTCGCTTCCTTTTTACGAGTAATTTCCATTCCTAG
>JAIUJO010001692.1:15000-17500 GCA_023846275.1 Vanilla planifolia
TCCTTCTTCTTTTTCTTCTTGTTTTTCTTCTTCTTCTTCTTGCTTCCTCTACCTCTTCTTCTTGTTCTTCTTCTTCTTCTGCCACTTCTTCTTCTTCTTCTGCAACTTCTTCTTCTTCTGCAACTTCTTCTTCTTCTACTACTTTTTCTTCTTCTTCTTCTTCTTCTTCTTATTCTTCTTCTACTTCTTGTTTTACTTCTTTTTTTTCTTTCTTCTTCATTGTCTACCTTTTCTAATTCTACTTCTTCCTGATGTTCTTCTTTCACCTACTTCTTCATGTTCCTCTTCTTCTTCTTCTTCTTCTACTTCTTCTTCTTCTTCTTCTTCTTTCATATTCTTCTACTTCTTTTGCATCTTCTTCTCCTTCTTCATCCTCTTCTACTATTACTACTTATTCTTCTTGTTCTTCTTCGTCATCTTCTTCTTCTTCTTCTTCTTCTTCTTCCTCTTCTTCTTCTTCTTCTTCTACTTTTTCTTCTTTTTCTACTACTTCTACTTCTTCTTCCACTACTTCTTCTTCTTCTTCTTCTTCTTCTTTCCTATTCTTTTTGTTCTTCTTGTTCTTCTTCTACCTCTTCTTCTGAATCTTCTTCTTCTTTTTCTTCTTCATCATCATCATCTCCTTCTTCTTCTTCTTCCACTTCTTCTTTTTGTACTTCTTAACCTTTTCTTCTTCTTCTTCTTCCAAAACTTTTTCTTCTTCTTCTTCTACTACTTCTTTTCTTCTTTTTCTTCTTCTTCTTCTTCTTAATCATCATCATCATCTTCTCCTTCTTCTTCTTGTTCATCTTCTTCTTCTTTTTCTTCTTGTTTTTCTTCTTCTTCTTCTTGTTCTACTTCCTCTACTTCTTCTTCTTGTTCTTCTTCTTCTTCCTCCTCCACTTCTTCTTCTTCTTCTGCAACTTCTTCTTCTACTACTACTTTTTCTTCTTCTTCTTCTTCTTCTTCATATTCTTCTTCTACTTCTCGTTTTACTTCTTTTTCTTCTTTCTCCTTCATTGTCTGCCTCTTCTAATTCTACTTCTTCCTTATGTTCTTCTTTCATCTACTTCTTCATCTTCCTCTTCTTCTTCTTCTTCTTCTTCTACTTCTTCTTTTACTTCTTTTTTCCTTATTCTTTCTTCTTTTGCTACTACTTCTTCTTCTTCTTCGTCATTTTCTTTTTCTACTACTTCTTCTTTTACTTCCTCTTTTTCTTCTTTTTCTTCATCTTCTTCTTCTTCTACTTCTACTTCTTCTCTTTGTTCTTTTTTTTCCTCCTCCTCCTCTACTACTTCTTCTTATTTTTTCTTCTTTTTCGTCTTTGTCATCTTCTCCTTCTTCATCTTCTCCTTCTTCTACATCTTATACTTCTTCATAATCATCATCATCATCATCATCTTCATCTTCTTCCTTTTCTACTTCTTTTTCTTCTTTTTCTTTTTCTTCTACTTCATCATCTTCTTCATCTTCTTCTTCATCTTCTTTGCCTTCTTCTTATTCTACTTTTTCTTTTTGTTCTTCCTCTTGTTCATCTTCTACATCTTCTTCTTCTTCTTCTTTTTCTTCTACTTCTTCTTCTCTTCTTCTTTTCTTCTCCTTCTTCTTCTTCTACTTCTTTTTCCTCTTCTTCTTCTTCTTCTTCTTGTTTTCCTTCTTCATCTGTTACTTCTTCTACTTTTTCTTTTTATTCTTCTTCCTCCTCCTCCTCCTCCTCTTCTTTTTCTTCTTCTACTATTTCTTCTTCTTCTTCTTTTTCTTCTTCTACATCTACTTATTTTTCTACTTCTTCTTCTTCTTTTTTCTTCTTCTTCTTTTTTCTTCTTCTTATTCAACTTCTATTTCTGCTTCTTCTTCTTCTTTGTTTTCTTCATCATCATCTATTCTTCTTCTTCTTCTTCTTCTTCTTCTATTTATTCTTCTTCTTCCTCTTCATCTTCTTCTTCTTCTTCTTCATGTTCTTCCTCTTCTTCTTCTTTTTCTTCCTCCTCCTGCTCTTCCTTTTGTTCTTCTTCTACTTCTTCTTGTTCTTCTTCTTCTTCCTCTTTCTTGAACTTCTCCTTCTTTTTCTTCTTCTTCTTCTTCTTCTTCTTCTCACTTCTTCTTCTTCTTGTTCTTCTACTACTTTCTTATTCTCCTACTTCTTTTTCCTCCTCTTCTTCTTCTACTATTACTACTACTACTACTTATTCTTCTTGTTCTTCTTCTTCGTCATCTTCTTCTTCTTCTTCTTCTTCTTCCTCCTCTTCTTATTTTTCATCTTCTTCTTCATTTTCTTCTTCATCCTCTTCTTCTTCTTCAACATTTTCTTCTTCTTCTTCTTCTCCCACTTCCCCTCCTTCCTCTATTACTTCTTTTACTTCTTCTTCCACTGCTTCTTCTTCTTCTGCTTCTGCTTCTTTCTTGTTCTTTTTCCTCTTCTTCTTTATCTTCTTCTACTTGTACTTCTTGTTCTTCTACTTCATCAGCATCATCATCATCTGATTCTTGTTCTTCTTCTTCTTATTATTATTACTCTTCC
>JAIUJO010001692.1:27500-30000 GCA_023846275.1 Vanilla planifolia
TCATCATCATCTTCATCATCTTCTTGTTCTACTTTTTTTCTTCTTCTTCTTCTTCTTCTTTTTCCTCTTCTTCTTCTTCTTCATCTTTTATATTCTTCTTCGACTTCTTCTTCTTCTTTTTCTACTTTTTCATCTTCTTCTTCTACTTCGTCTTCTTGTTCTTGTTCTTGTTCTTCTTCTTCCTCTTCTTCTTCTTCTTCTTCTTCTTCTTCTTCTTTCATATTCTTCTTCGACTTCTTCTTCTTCTTTTTCAACTTCTTCTTCTTTTTTTCTCCTTCCAACCCACCTTCGTCTTCTTCTTCTTTTCTACTTCTTCTCTCTTCTTCTTTTCCTTTTTCAACTTCTTCTTCTTCTACTTTTTCTTCCTCTTCTACTTCTACTCTTTCTTCTCTTTCTTCTTCTTCTCCTTTTTCTTCTTCTTCTTCTTCTTCTTTTTCATCATCTTCTTCTTCTTCTTCCTCTTCTTCTTCTTCTTCTAATTCTTCTAATAATTCTTCCTCTTCTTTCTTCATCGTCTTCTTCTTCTACTTCTTCTTCTTCTTCTTCTTCCTCTTCATCATAATCTTCTTCTTCTTCTTCTTCTTCTTTTTCTTCCTCTTCTTCTTCATCTTCTTCTTCTTCTTCTTCTTCTTCCTCTAATTCTTCATCTTCTTTTTCTTCCACTTCTTCTTCGTCTTCTTCCTCTTCCTCTTCTTCTTCTGCTATCTTATTCATCTACTTCTTCTTTTTCTTCTTCTTCTCCTTCTTCTTCTTCTTCTTTGCTTGTTCTTCTTCTTTCTTATTCTTCTACTTCTTCTTCTTTTCTACTTCTACTTCTCCTACTACTACTTATTCTTCTTGTTCTTCTTCTTCGTCATTTTCTTCTTGTTCTTCTTCTTCTTCTTCTTTCTCTTCTTCTTCTTTCTCTTCTTCTTCTTTCTCTTCTTCCTCTTCTTCTTCTTCTTCTGCTATCTTATTCATCTACTTCTTCTTTTTCTTCTTCTTCTCCTTCTTCTTCTTCTTCTTTGCTTGTTCTTCTTCTTTCTTATTCTTCTACTTCTTCTTCTTTTCTACTTCTACTTCTCCTACTACTACTTATTCTTCTTGTTCTTCTTCTTCGTCATTTTCTTCTTGTTCTTCTTCTTCTTCTTCTTCTTTCTCTTCTTCTTCTACTTCTTCTTCTTGTTCTTCTTCTTCTTTTTCTTCTTCCTCTTCTTCTTCTTCTTTCTTATTCTTCTACGTCTTCTTCGTCTTCTTCATCTCTTACTACATCTTCTTCTTGTACTTCTTTTTCATCTTCATCTTCTTCTTCTTCTTCTTCTACTTGTTCTTCTTCTTCATCTTCCTCTTCTTCCTCCTCCCCTTCTTCTTCTCCTTCTTCTTCTTCTACCTCTTCTTTTTTTTTCTTGTTCTTCTTCTCTTCTTCTTCTTCTTCTTCTACTTAGCCTTTTTCTTCTCTTTCTTCTTCCTCCTCCTCCTCATCCACCCCTCCACCTCATATTCTTCTTCTTCTGCTTCTTCTACTACTTTTTCTTCTTCTTTTTCTTCTTCTCCTTCTCCTTCTACTTCTACTTATTCATCATCATCTTCTTCTTCTTCTTCTTCTTCTTCTTCTTCTTCTACATCTTTTTTACTCTTCTTCTTCTTCTCCTTCTTCTTCTTCGTCTACTACTTCTTCTTCTTCTTCTTCTTCATCTCCTTGTTCTTCTGCTTCTTTTTTCTTCCTCTTCTTCTTATTCTTCTTCTGCTTCTTTCTTCTTCTTCTTCTTCTTCTTCTTCTTCTTTTTCTTCTTCTACTTCTTCTTCTTCTTCTACTGTTTCTTGTTCCTTTTCTTCTTCTTCATCTCCTTCTTCTTCTTCTTCTTCTTCCTCCTCCTCTTCTACCTCTTCTTCTTCATCTTGCTCTCCTTCACGTTCTTCTTCTTCTTCTTATTCTTCTTCTTCTTCTTCATCATCATCATTATTAATGTCATCATCATCTTCTTCTTCTTCTTCTTCTTTTTCTCCTTCATCCTCATCTTTTTCTTCTTCATATTCTCCACCTCCTCCTCCTCCTTGTTCTTCTTCTTCTTCTTCTTCACCTTCTTCTAATTCTCGTCTTCTTCTTCTTCTTTTTCTTCTTCTTCTTCTTCCTCTTCTTCTTCTTCTTCTTCTTCTACCTCTTCTATTTCTTCTAGTTCTTCTTATTCTTCTTCTTCTTCTTCCTTCTCTTCTTCTACTTCAACTTCTATTTCTTTTTTTTCTTCTTCCTCCCACTCCTCCTCCTCCTGCTCTTCTTCTTGTTCTTCTTCATCTCCGTCTTCTTCTTCTTTTTCTTCTTCTTCTTCATCTTCCTCAACATTTACTTCATCCTTTTCTTGTTCTTCTTCTTCTTCCTTGTCCTCCGCCTCCACTTCTTCTTCTTCTTCTACTACTACAACTTTTCTTCTTCTTCTTCTTCATCATCATCTTCTTCTTCTACTTCTTCTTTTCTTCTTCTTCTACTTATTCTTCTTCTTTCCTCTTCTTCGTCTTCTTCTTC
>JAIUJO010001692.1:47500-50000 GCA_023846275.1 Vanilla planifolia
CTTCTTCTTCTTCATCTTTTACTACGACTACATTTTCTTTTGTTTCTTGTTGTTGTTCTTCTTCTTCATCTTCTTCCTATTCTTTTTTTCTTCATTTTCTTCTTCTTGTTCTTTTATTACTTCTCTATCTTCTTCTTCTTCTCCTTCTTCTTCTTCTCCACTTTTTTCTTCTTTTTTTTCTTCTACTTCTTCTTCATCAACTTCATCTTTTTTATTTCTTGTTAATCTTCATCTACTTTGTCCTCCCCTTCCCTTTCTTCTTCTTCTTTTGCTTCTTCTATTTTTTCTTATTTTTCTACTTCTTCTACTGTTGCTTCTACTTCTTCTACTTCTTATTCTTCTACTTCTTCTTCTTCTTTCTTTTTCTTTTGCTTCCTCTTCTTCTTCTTCTTCTTCTTCTTCTTCTCTCTTCTTCTTCTTTTTCTTCTTCTTCTTCTTCTTCTTCTTACTCTTCTTATTCCTCTACTTCTTCTTCTTCTTCTTCTTCTTCTTCTCCTCCTCCTTCTTTATCTTCTTCTTCTTCTACTTATTCTTCTTCTTCTTTTTCTTCTTCATCTTCTCCTTCTTCTTCTTGTTCTTCTTCTTCTTCGACTCCCTCTTCTTCTTCTTCTTCTTCGGCTCGTTCTTCTTCTTCTTCTTCTTCTTCTTATTCGACTCGTTCTTCTTCTTCTTCTTCTTATTTTTCTTCATCTACTTCGTCTACTTCTTGTTCTTCTTGTTTTTCTTCTTCCTCGCCATCTTCCTCCTCCTCCTCGTCTTCTTCTTCTTCAACTTCTTATTATTATTATTATTATTATTATTATTATTATTCTACTTCTTTTACTTCTTCTTCTTCATCTCCTACTTCTTCTTCTTCTTCTTTCTATTCTTCTTCTTCTTTCTCTTCTTCTTCTTCTTCTTCTTCATCATCATCATCTTCTACTTCTTCTTCTTCTTCTTCTTCTTCTTCTTCTGCTTTCTCTTCTTCTTCCCCCTCTTCCTCTACTTCTTCTACTTTTGCTTCTTCTTCTTCTTCTTCTTCTTCTTCTATTACTTCTTCTTCTTCTTCAACTTCTACTACTACATCCACATCTTCTTTTTCTCCTTCTTTTTCTTCTTCTTTTTCTTCTTCTTTCTCTTCTTCTTCTTCTTCTTCTTCCTTTTCTTCTTCTTTTTGTTCTTCATCTTCTTCTTCTTCTTCTTCTTCTTCCTTCTCTTCTTGTTTTTGTTCTTCTTCTACTACTTTTTCATCTTCATCTTCTTCTTTCTTTTTTCTCTGTCTTCTTCTTATTCTTCTTCTTTGTCTTCTTCTTGTTCTTCTTCTTCTTCTTCTTCTTCTTCTTCTTCTTCTTCTTCTTCTCTTCTTCTTCTTCTTCTTCTTCTTCTTCATCTTTCTTATTCTTCTTCTTCTATGTCTTCTTGTTCATCATCATCTTCTTCTTCTTCTTCTTCTTCTTCTCCTCCTCCTCCTCCCTCTTCTTCTTCTTCTTCTTCTTCTTCTGCTTCCCCTTCTTCTTTCTTCATCTTTCTCTTCATTTTATTATTATTATTATTATTATTATTATTATTATTATTATTATTATTATTATTATTATTATTATTATTATTATTGTTATTATTATTATTATTATTATAGTTATTATTATTATTATTATTCTTTTTCTTCATTTTCTTCTACTTCTTGTTCTTCTTCTTCCTCCTCCTCCTCTTCTTCTTCTTCTTCTTCTTCTTCTGCTACTCTTTCTCCTTCTTCTTCTTCTTCTACTTCTCTTCTCCTACTTCTTTTTCTTCTTTCTTCTTCTTCTACTACTACTTGTTCTTCTTCTTCGAATTCTTCTTCTACTACTGTTATTACTTCTTTTTCTTCTTCTTCTTCTTCTTCTCCTTGTCCTTCTTCTTCTTCTTCTTGTTGTTTTACTTCTTCTTCTTCTTCATCATCATCATCATCTTCTTCTTCTTCTCCTTGCTCTTCTTCTTCTTTTTTTTTTTCTTCTTCTACTTCTTCTTCTCCTTCTTCTTCTTTATGAAGTTCTTTGTGCTTTAGGCAATCTCACAAGAGGGGGGGAGTGAATTGTGGTAAATAAATTTTCTTTTGATTTTTAGTTTCAATTAAAACTTAATTCTTTTAAGCAAGAATAAGAAAGAATAGTACACAATAGATTTTTAAGGTGGTTCAACTCAAAATCGAGCCTACATTCTCCCTTAACCGTTGTTGGGAAAAAAGCACTAAATTTAAAAAACTACAAGCGAGGTTTTTCGTACGATTCACCTCAAACCTACTTGGGATTGTGCCTACGGCTAATCTCGAACCTACTTGAGTTCTTTTTGGGCTCAACTCAAGCCTGGATCTTTTGCATAATTGTCAGGATGCCCTTACCCAAAAGAAACAAATACAAAAATTGGTAACAAAGTATAAACTTAATACAATTTAAAATAAAATTAAGACTCACTTAATACCAAAAAGAGGGAGCAAAAGAAATTGAAAATAGTTGAAGCAAAAACCTCTAATTTCAAAATCCTT
>JAIUJO010001692.1:57500-60000 GCA_023846275.1 Vanilla planifolia
TCTTCATCTTCTTCTTCTTCTTCTAGTACTTCTTCTTCCTCTTTTTCTTCGTCTTGTTCGTCTTCTTCTTCTTCTGCTTCTTCTTCTTCTACGACTACATCTTATTCTTCCTTTTCTTCTTCTTTTTCTTCAACTAGTACTATTACTAGTTCTTCTACTACTTGTTCTAGTTCTTCTTCTTCTTCTTCTTCTTAATCTTCTACTTCTTGTTCTTCTTCTTTTTCTTCTTCTTCTTCTTCGTTTTCTTCATCATCTCTTCCTTTTTCTTCTTTGACTTCTTCTTGTTCTTCGTCTTCTTCTTGTTCTTCTTCTTCTCCTCCTTCATCTTACTCTTCTTCTACTTATTTTTTTTATTCTTCTTCTTCTTCTTCTTCTTCTTCTACTATAACTACTTCTACAACTTTTTCTTCTTCTTCTTCTTCTACTTCTTCTTCTTCTTCTAATACTTCATCTACTTCTTCTTCTCCTTCTTCTTCTTCTTCTTTCTTCTACTTCTTCTTTTATGACTTCTTCTTCTTCTTCTTCTTCTTCTTTCTTCTTCTTCCTCTTCTTCGTCTTCTTCTTCTTCTTCATCTTCTTTTTGTTCATCTTCTTTTCATTCTTCTTCTTCTTCTTCTTCAACTTCTTCTTCTTCTTCTTATTCTTCTTCTTCTTCTTTGTTATTCTTCTTCTTCTTCTTCATCATCTTCTTCTTCTACTTCTTCTCCTTCTTCTTCTTCTCCTTCTTCTTCTTTTTCTTCTTCTTCAACTTCTTCTTCTTCTTCTTCTTCATGTTTTTCTTCCCCTTCTTCTTCATCCTTGTCTTCTTTTTCTTCTTCTTCTTCCCTATCTTCTTCTTCTTCTTCTTCTTGTCCTTCTTTCTCCTATGCTTCTTCTTCTTCTTCTTCTTCTTCTTCTTCTTCTTCTTTTTCTTCTTAATTTTCTTCTTCTTCTTTCTCATTATGCAACTTCTTCTTCTTCCTCTTCTTCTACTTCTTCTTGTTCTTTCTCTTCTTCTGTTTCTTCTTTATCTTCTTCTTCTTCTTCATCTTCTTCATCTTCTTCTTCATCTTCTGCTTTTACTTCTTCTTCTTCTTCTCAGTCTTCTTCTTTCGCTTCCTATTTTTCATCCTCTTCTTTTTCATAATGATCATCATCTTCTTCTTCTTCTTCCTCTCCTTCTTCTTCTTCTTCTACTTCTTCTTTGTCTTCAACTAGTTCTTCAACATCATTATCATCTTCTTCCCCTTCTTCTTCTTCTTCCTCTTCTCCTTCTTCATCTTCCCTATCTCTTCTTCTTCTCCTTCTTCTTCTTCTTCTTCTTTTTCTTCTTCTTCTTCTTTCTTCTTCTGTTTCATCATCATCATCTTCTTCTTTTCTTCTTCTTCTTCTTCTTCTTCTTTTACTACTACTACAACTTCTTCTTCTTCTACTTCTTCTTCTTCCTCCTCTTCTTCATCATCTTCTTTTTTGATTTCTTTTCTTCTTCCTCTTCTTCTTCTTATTCTTCTTCTTCTTCTTCTTCTTCTTTGTCTTCTTCATCCTCTTCTTCTTCTTCTTATTCTTCTTCTTCTTCGACTTCATTTTCGTCTTCTTCTTCTTCTTCTTCAATATTCTTCTTCTTCTTCTTCAATATTCTTCTTCTTCTTCTACTTCTTCTTCTTCTTGTACTTCTTCCTCTTCTTCTTCTTCTTCTTCTTCTTATTCTCGTTTTTGTTCTTCTTCATCTTATTATTATTATTACTATTATTATTTATTTTATTATTATTTTTTTCTTCTTCTATTCTGCTTCTTTATCTTCTTCTTCTTCTTGTTCTTTTTCTTCTTCTTCTTATTATTATTATTCTTGTTCTTCTTCTTCTTCTTCTTTTTCTTCTTCTACTTCATCATCTTTTTCTTCTTCTTATTTTTCATCTACTTCTTCTTCTTCCTCCTCTTTTTCATCTTTTTCTTATTATTATTATTCTTCATCTTCTTCTGCTTCTTCTACTTCTTCTTCTTCCAATTGTTCTACATCTTCTTCTTTAGATTCTTCTTCTTCCTTCTTCATCTTCTTTTTCTTCTTCTTCTCCTTCTAGTTCTTCTTCTACTTCTGCTTATTCTTCTTCTTCTTCATCTTCTTTTACTTCTTGGACTTCTTCTTCTTGTTCTTCTTCTTCTTCTACTACTACTACTTCTTCTTCTTCTTCTTCTTCTTCTTCTATTACTACTTCTTCTTCCTCCTCTTCTACTTCTTCTTCCTCTACTATTACTACTACTATTGCTTCTACTTCTTTTTTTCTTCTTCATCTTCTTCTTAATCTACTACTACTTCTTCTTCATCATCATATTTTTCATCTTCTTTTTCATCTCCTTCTTTTTCTTCTTTGCCTTTTTCTTCTTCGTCGTCTTCTTCTTCTGCTTCTTCTTCTTCTTATATTTCTACTTCTTCTTCTTCATCTTCTTCTTCTTCTTCTACTACTACTTCTACTACTTCTACTATTTCTTCTTCTTCTTCTTCTTCCTGTTCTTATACTTGGTC
>JAIUJO010001248.1:7500-10000 GCA_023846275.1 Vanilla planifolia
TTCTTTTCATTCTTCTTCTTCTTCTTCTTGCTCCTCCTTTTCTTCTTCTTCCTTCTGTTCTTCTTCTTCTACTTCTTCTTCTCCTTGCCTGCTCCTTTTCTTCTTCTTCTTCTTTTTCTTCTTCTTCTTCTTCTTGTTCATCAACTTCTTTTCCTCTTCTTCTTTTTCTTCCTTTTCTTCTTATTTTTTTTCATCTTCTTCTTTTTCTTCTTCTTCTTCTTTCTCTTCGCTTCTTCTTCCACTTTTTCTTCATCTCATTCCTCTTCTTCTTCTTGTTTTTCTTCTTCATCTTGTTCTTCTTCCTCTTCTTCTCCTTCTTCTTCTTCTTCTTCTTGTTCTTGTTCTTCTTCTTCTTCTTCTTCTTATTCTTCTTCTTCTTCTTGTTATTCTCCTACTTCTTCTTCTTTTCCATCTTCTTCTTCTTCTTTGTCTTCTTCTTCTTTGTCTTCTACTTCTTCTTCTTCTTCTTTCTTCTTCTTCCTCTTCTTCTTCTTCTTCTTTTTCTTCTTCTTCTTGCATTTCTTCTTCTTCTTCTTCACCTTCTTGTCCTTTTTCTTCTAATTCTTCTTCTTCTTCTTCTTCTTTTTCTTATTCTTCTTATTCTTCTTCTTCTTCTTCTTCATCCCCTTCTTCATCATCATTTTCTTCTTCTTCTTCATTTTCATCTTCTTCTTCTCCTTCTTCTTCTTCTTCTTTTCTTCTTCTTCTTCTTATTCTTCGTATTCGTCTTCTTCTTCTTCGTCTTCTTCTTGTTCTCCTTCTTCTTCTTCTTCTTCTTCTCCTCCCGCTTCTTCTTCTTCTTCTTCCACTACTACTACTACTACTATTACTACAACTACTTCTCCTTCCTCTAATTCTTCTTCTTTTTTTTCTTCTTTTTCTTCTTCTTCTTCTTCTTCTTCATCTTCTTCATCTTTTTGTTCTACTTTTTCTTCTACCTCTTCTTCTTGTTCTTGTCCTTCCTCTTCTTCTTAATTTTCTTCTTCTTTTTCTTCTTCTTCTTCTTCTTCTTCTTGTTCTTTTACTTCACCCTCTCCTTCTACTTCTTCTTCTTCTTATTCTTGTACTTCCTCTACATGTTGTTCTGCTTCTTCTTTTTCTTCTTGTTCTCCCTCTTCTTCTTCTTCTTCTTCTTCTACTCTTTCTCCTTCTTCTTCTTCTTCTTCTTCTTCTTCTTCTTCTTCTTCTTCTACTTCTACTTCTTCTTCCACTTCTTCTTTTTCTTCTTCTCCTACTCCTTCTTTGCTTCTTTATCTTCTTCTTCTTCTTCATTTTCTGCTTCTTCTTCTTGTTCTTCTCCTTCTTTTTCTTCTTCTTCTTCTTCTTCTTCTTCTTCTTTATCTTTTCGTTCTTCTTGTTCTTCTTCATCTTCATCTTCTTGTTCTTCTTCTTATTCGTCTTCCTCTTCTTTTCTTCTTGTTTTTATTCTTCTTCCTCTAATTTTTCTTCTCCTTCTTTCTCTTCTTCTTCTTCTTCTTCTTCTTCTTCTTCATCTTCTTCTTTGTATACTTTTTTTTATTCTTCTTCTTCTTCTTCTTCTTATTCATTTTCTTCTTCTTCTTCTTCATCTTCTTCTTTTTCTTCTTCACTTTCTCCTTCTTCTTCTTCTTCTTCTTCTTGTTCTCTTACTATTACTTCTTTTTCTTCTAGTTCTTCTTCTTCTTCTTCTTTTCCATCTTCTTCTTCTTCTTCTTAACCAACTTCTTTTCCTCCTCTTCTTTTTCTTCTTTTTCTTCTTCTTCTTTTTTTCATCTTCTTCTTTTTTATCTTCTACTTCTTCATCTTCTGCTTCTTCTTCTTCTTCTACTTCTCTTTCCTCTTCTTCATTTTTTCTTCTTCATCTTCTTCTTCTTCTTCTTCAACTTTCTCTGCTTCTTGTTGTTGTTATTCTTCTTCTTCTCCTTCTTCTTCTTCAACTTTCTCTTCTTCATCTTCTTCTTCTAATACTTCTTCTTCTACTTCTTCTTCTTCTTATTTTTATTATTATTATTATTATTATTATTCTTATCTTTCTTCTTCTACTTCTTCTTCTTCTTCTACATCTTCTTCTTCCTCTTCTTGTCTTTCTTCTTCTTCTTCTTCTTCTTCCACTTCTTCCTCTTCATCTTCTTATTCTTCTTCTTCTTCTTCATCATCATCCTCATCTTCATCATCATCATCTTCTTTTTCTTCATCTTCTTCTTCGTCTTCTAGTTCTTGTTCTTTTTCTTCTTCTTGTTCTTCTTCTTTTTCTTCTTATTTGTTTTATTCTTCTTCTTCTTCTTCTTCTTCTTCTCCTTTTTCTTGTTCTTCTTCTTCTTCTGCTTGCACTTCTTCTTCTTCTTCATCATCTCCCTCTTCTTCTTCTTTTCTTCTTCATCTTCTACTACTACTACTACAAAAATTACTTATTCTTCCTCTAATTCTTCTTCTTCTTTTTCTTCTTCTTCTTCTTCTTCTTCTTCTTATCCTTCTTCTTCTTGTTCTCTTTTACCCTCTCCTTTTACTTCTTCTTCTTCTT
>JAIUJO010001248.1:22500-25000 GCA_023846275.1 Vanilla planifolia
TTCTTGTACTTATTCTTCTTCTTGCTCTCCTTTTCTTCCTCTTCTTCTTCTTCTTCTTTTTGTTCTTCTTATTCTTCTTCTTCTTCTTCTTCCTCTTCTTCTTCTTCAACTTTTCGTTCTTTATCATATTCTTCCTCTTCTTCTTCTTCTTCTTCTTTTGCTTCTTCTTCTTCTCCTTTTCCTTCTTCCACTTCTTCTTCTTCTTCTTCCGCTTCTTCTTCTTCTCTGTCTTCATCATTTTCATCATCATCTTGTTGTTGATTTTTTTATTGTTGTTGTTGTTCTTCTTCTTCTTCTTCACTTTGTTCTTCTTCCACTTCTTTTTCTTATTCTTCTGTTTCTACTTTTTCTTCCTGTACATCTTCTTCTTGCTCTTCTTCTTCTTCTTCTCCTTCTTCTTCTTCTTCTCCTTCTCCTTCTCCTTCGTCTTCTTCTTCTTCTTCTTCTTCTTCTTCTTCTTCTTCCTCTTCTTGTTCTTCTTCTTCTCTTCTTCTTATTCTTCTTCATCTACTTCTGCTTCATCTTCTTCCACTTTCTCTTCGTGTTCTTCTCCTTTTTCTTCTCCTTTTCTTCTTCTACTTCTTCATCTTCATTTTCTTCTTCTTTTTCTTCTTCCTCTTCTTCTTCATCATCTATTTCTTCTTCTTGATCGGCTTCTTCTACTTCTACTTCTGGTTCTTCTTCTTCTTCTTCTTCTTCTTCTGCTTCCTCTTCTTCTCATTCTTCTTTCTCTTCCTCTTATTCTTCTTCTTCTTCTTTTCATCATCTTCTTTTTCTTCTTCTTCTCCTTCTTCTTCTTCTTCTTCTTCTTCTTCTTCTTCGTCTTCTTCTTCTTCTTCTTCTTTTTCTTCTTCTTATTCTTATTCTTCATGTTGTACCTTGCCTTCTTCTTCTTCTTCTTCTTCTTCTTACTTTTCCACTTTTTCTTCTTCTTCTACTTCTTCTTCTTCTTCTACTTCTTCTTGTTCTTCTTTTTCTTGTTCTTCCTCTTCTTCTTCTTCTTCTTCTTCTTCTTCTTCTTCTTCTTCTTCTTCTTCTTCTTTCTCCTCTTCTTCTTCTTCTTCTTCTCCTTTTTTTTCATGTTCCTCTTCTACTTCTTCTTCTTCTTTTTCTAGTTTCTACTACTTAATTCCTCTATTTCTTCTTCTTCTTCTTTCTTCTTCTTCTTCTTCTTCTTCTTTTTCTTCTTCTTCTTCTTCTTCTTATTTTTATTCTTCTTCATCTTCTTCTTCTTCTACTACTACTACTTCTTCTGCTTCTTCTTCTTCTTCTAATTCTTCTATTTCTTCATCTTCTTCTTTTTCTTCTTGCTTTGCTTGTTCTTCTTTACCTTCTTTTTCTTCTTCTTCCTCTTCCTACTCCACTTTTTTCCTTCTTCTACTTCTTCTTCTGCTTCTTCCTCTTCTTCTTCCTCTTTGTTTTCCTCTTCTTCTTCCTCTTCTTGTTCTTCATCTTTGACATCTTCTTCTTCCTCTTCTTCCTTTTCTTCTTCATCACTTCCTCTACTTCTCCTTCTTCTTCTTGTTCTTCATCTTCTTCTTCTTCTACTTCTTCTTCTTCTTCTTCTTTGACTACTTCTTCTTCATCTTCTTCATCTTCTTCTTGTTCTTCTTCTTCCTCTTCTTCTTCTTCTTCTTCTTCATCATCTTCTTCTTTTTCTTCCTCTTCATCTTCTTCCTATTCTTTTTCTTCATCTTTCTCTTCTTCTTCTTCTTTTACTCCTACTTTTTATTCTACTTTGCCTTCTACTTTTTCTTCTATTGTTTCTTCGTCGTCTTCTTCTTCTTGTTCTACTGCTTCTTTGCCTTCTTTTTCTTCTTTTACTTCCCCTTCCTCTTCTTCTTCTTCTACTACTTCTCCTTCTACTTCTTCTTCTTCTTCTTCTTCTTCTTCTTCTTGCTCTTCTTCTATTTCTTCTACTTCTACTTCTTCTTCTTCTTCTTTAACTTCTTCTTCATATAATTCTTCTTGTTCTCCTTCTTCTTTTTCTTGTTCTTGTTCTTGTTCATCTTATTCTTCTTCTTCTTCTTCTACTTGTTTTTCTTCTTTTTGTTCTTGTTCTTCCTCTTCTTCCTCTTCTTCTTCTTCTTCTTCTTCTTCATCATCCTCTTCCTCTTCTTCTTCTTTTCCTCTTCTTATTCTTATTATTACTCTTCTTCTTTTTGTCCTTATCCTTCTTGTTTATCTTCTTCTTCATCTTCTCCTACATCACCTTCTTCTTCTTATCCTTCTCCTCCTGCCCCTTCTTCTTCTTATTCTTCTTCTTTTTCTTCTTCTTGTTCTTCTTTTTCTATTTCTCCTTCTCCTTTGTCTTCTCCAGCCTCCACTTATTTTTCTTCTTCTTCTTCTTCTTCTTCTACTTCTTATACTTCTTTTTCTTCTACTACTTTTGCTTTTTCTTCTTCTTCTTCTTCTTCTTCTTCTTCTTCTTATATTTCATCCTTTTCTTCTTCCTCTTCTTCTTCCTCCTCTTCTTCTCCTTTTCCTTCTTCTTCTTCTT
>JAIUJO010001248.1:45000-47500 GCA_023846275.1 Vanilla planifolia
TCTTCTTCTTTCCCTTCTTCTTGTTCTTCTTCTACTTCTTTTTGTTCTTCTTCTTCTTCATCATCTTCATCTTCTTCTCCTCCCCCTTTTTCTTCTTCTTCTTGTCCTTCTTCTTTTTCTTCTTCATCATCATCATCATCTTCTTCTTCTTCTACATCTCCTTCTTTTTCTTTTTCTTCTTCTTCTTCATCTTCTTCTTCTTCTCCTTCTTCTTCATCTTCTTATTCTTCATCATCTTATTCTTCATCTTCTTCTTCTTCTTTTTCTTCATCTACTTCTTCCTCTTCTTCTTCTTTTCTTGTCCTTCTTCTTCTTCTTCTTCTTGTTTTTCTTCTTCTTCTTCTTCTTCTCCTCCTCCTCCTCCTCCTCCTCCTTCTTCTTGTTCTTCTTCTTCTTCTCCTTTCTCTTCTTCTTCTTCTTCTTCTTCTTCTTCTTGATTTTCTTCTACTTTTTCTTCTTCTTCTTATTATTATTATTATTATTCTTCATCGTCATCATCATCTTCTTCTTCTTCCTCTTCTTCTCTTTCTTCTTCTTCTTCTTCTTCTTCTTCTTCTTTTTCTTCAACTTCTTCTTCTTAGTCTTCTTCTTCTTCTCCTTCTTCTTCCACTTCATCTTCTTTTTCCTCTTCATCTTCTTCTTCCTCTTCTTCTTCTTATTCTTATTCTTCTTCCTCTTCTTCCTGTTCCTCTTCTTCTTATTCTTCTTGCTCCTCCCATTCTTCTTCTTCTTCTTCTTCTTCTTCTTCTTTTTCTTCTTCTTCTTCTTCTTCTTCATCATCTTCTACTTCTACTTCTTCTTCTTCTTCTTCTTCCCTTACTCCTTCGTATTCTTTATCTTCTTCTTCTTCTTCTTCTTTCTCTTCATCTTCTTCTTCTTGTTCATCTTCTTCTTCTTCTTCTTCTTTATCTTTTTGTTCTTCTTGTTCTTTTTCATTCTCATCTACTTTTTCTTCTTCTTATTCCTCTTCTTCTTCTTTTCTTCTTTTTTTTTCTTCTTCTTCTTCTTCATCATCTTTTAATTCTTCTTCTTCTTTCTCTTCTTCTTCTTCTTCTTCTTCTTCATCATCATCTTCTTGGTATTCTTTTTCTTCTTCTTCTTCTTCCTCTTCTTCTTCTTCTTCTTCTTAATCTTATTCATTTTCTTCTTCTTCATCTTCTTCTTCTTCATCTTCTTCTCTTTCTCCTTCTTCTTCTTGTTCTTCTTTTTCTTCTTCGCCAACTACTACTTCTTTATCTTCTACTTCTTCTTCTTCTTCTTTTCCTTCTTCTTCTTCTTCTTCATCAACTTCTTTTCCCCTTCTTCTTTTACTTCTTGTTCTTCATCTTCTTTGTTTTCATCTTCTTCTTTTCCTTCTTCTTCTTCTTCTTCTTCCACTTCTTCTTCTTGTTCTTCTCTTTCCTCATCTTGTTTTTCTGATTTTTCTTCTTCGTCTCCTTCTTCCTCTCCCTCTCCTTCTTCTTCTTTTTCTTCATCTTCTTCTTCTTCTTTCTCCTCGTCTTATTCTTCTTCTCCTTCTTCTTCTTCATCTTCTTCTTCCTCTTCTTCTTCCACTTCTCCTTCTTCTTCCCCTTCTCCTTCTTCTTCTTCTTCTTTTCTTTCTTCTTCTTCTTTGTCTTCTTCTTCTTCTTCTTCTTATACTTCTTCTTCTTCTAGTTCTTCTTCTTCCTATTTTTCTTCTTCTTCTTCTTCTTCTTCTTCTTCATATTCTTATTTTCTATTCTTCTTCTTCTTCTTTCTCTTCTTCTTCTACTTCTTCTTCTTCTTATCTTTCTTCTTCTTCTTCTTCTCATTCTTCTTCTTCTTCTTCTACTTCTTCTTCTTCTTCTTCTTCTATTTCTTCTTCATCTTCTTGTCTTTCCTCTTCTTCTTCTTCTTCTTCTTCTTTTTCTTCTTCTTCTTCTTATTCTTCTTCTTCATCACCATCCCTTTCTTCATCATCATCTTCTTCTTCTTCTTCTTTTTCATCTTCTTTTTCGTCTTCTTCTACTTCCTTTTCCTCCTCTTCTTCTTCTTATTCGTCTTCTTCTTCTTCTTCTTCTTCTCCTTCTTCTTCTTCTTCTACTTCCTCTTCTTCTTCTCCTTCTTTTTCTTCTTCTTCTCCCTCTTCTTCTTCATCATCATCTTCTTCTTCTTCTACTACTACTACAACTACTACAGCAACTATTCTTCCCCCTCTAATTCTTCTTCTTCTTTTTCTTCTTCTTCTTCTTCTTCTTCTTCATTGTCTTCATCATTTTTACCATCATCATTATCATCTTCTTCTTCAACTTCTTCTCTTCTTCTTCTTCTTCTTCTTCTTCTCCTTCTTGTTTTTATTCTTCCTCTTCTTCTTGTTCTTATTCTTCCTCTTGTTATTTTTCTTCTTCTTCTTTTTATTCTTCATCTTCTTTTTCTACTTCTTCTTCTTCTTCTTCTTCTCATTCACCCTCTCCTTCTCCTTCTTCTTCTTCTTCTTCTTCTTCCACTTCATCTGCATGTTCTTCTACTTCTTTTTTTT
>JAIUJO010001248.1:50000-52500 GCA_023846275.1 Vanilla planifolia
TTCTTCTTCTTCTTCTTCTCCTTCTTCTTCTTCTTCTTCTACTATTACTTCTTCTGCTTCTTCTTCTACTTCTTGTTCTACTTTGTCTTCTTCTTCTTCTTCACCTTCTTCTTCTTTCTATTCTTCTTCATCATCATTATCATCTTCCTCTTCTTCTTATTCTCATTCTTCTTCTTCTTTTTCTTCTTCTTCTTCTTAGTCTTCTTTTTCTTCTCCTTCTTCTTCTTCTTCTACTTTTTCCCCTCCTTCATCTACTACTTCTTCTTGCTCCTCCTTTTCTTCATCTTCTTCTTCTTGTTGTTCATCTTCTTCTCCTTCTCCATATTCTTCTTCTTCTTTTCCTTCTTCCTCTTCTTTTTTGTCTTCTTCTTCTTCTTCTACTCCTTCTTCTTCTAGTTTTTCTTCTTGTTCTTCTTCTTCCTCTTCTTCTTCTTCTTCTTTCCCTTCTTCTTCTTCTTTTACTTCTTCTTCCTCTTATCTTTCTTCATTTGCTTCTTCTCATTCTTCTTCTTCCTCTTCTTCTTCCTCTTCATGTCTTTCTTCTTCTTCTTCTTCTTCTTCTTTTTCTTCTTCTTCTTCTTCTTTTTCATCTTCTTCTTCATCTTGTTCTTCTTCTTCTTTTTCTTGTTCTTCATCTTCTTCATCTTCTTATTCGTCTTCTTCTTCTTCTTCTTCTTCTTCTTCTCCTCCTCCTTCTTCTTCTTCTTCTTCTGCTTCTTATTCTTCTTCTTCTTTTTCTTCTTCTTCTCCCTCTTTTACCTCTTCTTCTTCTTCTTCTTCTTCTTCCTTCTACTACTACTACTACTACAATAACTACTTCATCTTCCTCTAATTCTTCTTCCTTTTCTTCTTCTTCTTCTTCTTCTTCTTCATTTTTACAATCATCAACATGATGTTGTTCTTCTATTTCTTCTTCTTCTTCTTATTCTTCTGCCTCTTCTTCCAATTCTTGTTCTTCTTCTTCTTGTTATTTTTGTTCTTCTTCTTCTTCTTCTTCTTCATCTACTTAACCTTCTCCTTTGACTTCTTCTTCTTCTTCTTCTTCTTCCACTTCCTCTACATGTTCTTCTACTTCTTTTTTTTCGTCTTGTTCTCCTTCTTCTTCTTCTTCTTCTACTTCTTCTGCTTCTTCTTATTCTTCTTCTTCTTCTTCTTCTTCTCCTTCTTCTTCTTCTTCATCATCTTCTTCATCAACTTCTTTTCCTCTTCTTCTTTTTCTTCTTCTTCTTTGTTATCATCAACTTCTTTTTCTTCTTCTACTTCTGTCTCTACTTCTTCTTCTTCTTCTTCGGCTTCGTCTCTTTCCTCTTCTTCTTCTTATTTTTCATCTTCTTCTTCTTCTTCTTCTTCTTCCTCTTCTTCTCCCTCTCCTTCTTCTTCTTCTTCTTCGTTTTCTTCTTCTTCTACTTCTTCTTCTTCTACTTCTTTCTGTTCTTTTTCTTGTTCTTCTTCAGCTTCTTTATCTTCTTTTCTTGTTCTTCTTCTTCTTGTTATTCTTCTTCTTCTTCTCCTACTTCTTCTTCTTTTCTTCTTCTTCTTCATCCTCTTCTTCATCATCATCATCTTCTTCTTCTTCCTTTTCATCGTCTTCTTCTTCTACTTCTTCTTCTTTTTCTTCTTCTACTTCTTCTTCTTATTCATCTTTTTCTTCTTCTTCTTCTTCTCTTCTTCTCCATCTTCTTTTTCTTCTTAATCTTCTGCTTCCTCTTCTTATTCTTGTTCTTCTTCTTCTTCTCCTCCCTTTTCTTCATCTTCTTCTTCTTCTTCTTCTTCTTCTTCTTCTTCTTCTACTACCACTACTATTACTACAAAAACTACTTCTTCTTCCTCTAATTCTTCTTCTCCTTTTTCTTCTTCTTCTTCTTCTTCATCTTCTTATTCTTTGCCTTCATCATTTTTACCATCATCATCATCATCTTCTTCTTCTTCTTCTTCTTCTTCTTCTTCTACCTCTTCTTCTTGTTCTTGTTCTTCATCTTATTCTTATATTTCTCCCTCTTCTTTTTCTTCTTCTTCTTTTTCTTCTACTTCTTCTTCTTCTTCTCCTTCACCCTCTCCTTCTTCTTCTTCTTCTTCTTCCACTTCTTACTCTTCTTCTTCTTCTTCTTCTACTTCCTCTACATGTTCTTCTACTTGTTCTTTTTCTTCTTATTCTCCCTATTCTTCTACTTCTTCTTCTTCTTCTTCTCCTTCTCCTTCTTCTTCTTCTTCTACTTCTTCTTCTTCTCCTTCTTCTTCTTCTTCCCGTTCTGCTTTTTCTTATTCTTATTCTTCACCTTCTTCTACTTCTTCTTCTTATTCATCATCATCGTCTTCATCTGCTTCCTCTTCTTCATCTATTTATTCTTCTTCTTCTTCCTCTTCTTCTTCTTCTTCATCTTCTTCTTCTTGTAAGTCTTCTTTTTCTTCTCCTTCTTCTTCTTCTTCTTCTTCTTCTTCTTCTTCTTCTTTTTCCTCTTCTTCCTCTTCTTCTTCTTCTTCTTCTTCTTGTTCCACTTTT
>JAIUJO010001248.1:60000-68754 GCA_023846275.1 Vanilla planifolia
CTTCATCTTTTTTACCATCATCATCATCTTTTTCTTCTTCTTATTCTACTTCTTTTTCTTCTTCTTCTGCCTCTTCTTCTTATTCTTGTTCTTCTCCTTGTTATTTTTCTTCTTTTTCTTTTTCTTCTTCTTCTTCTTCATCTTCATCAACTTTTTTTCCTCTTTTCTTTTTCTTCCTTTTCTTCTTCTTTTTTTTTCATCTTCTTCTTTTTTTTCTTCTTCTTCTTCCTCTTCGCTTCTTCTACTTTTTCTTCATCTCATTCCTCTTCTTCTTCTTATTTTTCTTCTTCATCTTCTTCTTCTTCTTCTTCTTCTTCTTCTTCTTTTTCTTTTCCTTCCACTTCTTCCTCTTCTTCTTCTTCTTCTTTCTCTTCTTCTTCCTGTTCTTCTTCTGCTTCTTCTTCTTCTTCTCTTCTTCTTCTTCTTCCTCTTCTTCTTCTTCTTCTTCTTCTCCTACTTCTTCTTCTTTTCCATCTTCTTCTTCTTCTTCGTCTTCTTGTTCTTCGTCTTCTACTTCTTCTTCTTCTATTTCTTCTTCTTCTTCTTCTTCTTCTTCTTCTTGTCTTTCTTCTTCTAGTTATTCTTCTTCTTCTTCTTCTTCTTCTTCCTCTTCTTGACCTTTTTCTTCTTCTTCTTCTTCTTCTTCTTCTTCTTCTTCTTCTTTTTCTTCTTCTTCTTCTTCTTCTTCATCAACCTATTCTTCATCATCATTTCCTTCTTCTTCTTTTTCATCTTCTTCTTCGTCTTCTTCCTCTTCTTCTTTTTCTTCTTCTTCTTCTTCTCCTTCTTATTCGTCTTCTTCTTCTTCTTCTTCTTCTCCTTCTCCTTCTTCTTCTTCTTCTTCTTCTCCTGCTTCTTCTTCTTCTTCTTCTTCTTCCACTACTACTACTACTATTACTACAACTACTTCTTCTTCCTCTAATTCTTCTTCTTCTTTTTCTTCTTTTTTTCTTCTTCTTCTTCTTCATCATCTTCTTCATCTTCTTGTTCTTCTTTTTCTTCTGCCTCTTCTTCTTGTTCTTGTTCTTCCTCTTCTTCTTAATTTTCTTCTTCTTTTCATTCTTTTTTTTCTTCTTCTCCTTCTTCTTCTTCTTCTTCTCCTTCACCCTCTCGTTCTACTTCTTCTTCTTCATCTTCTTGTACTTCCTCTACATGTTGTTATGGTTCTTCTTTTTCTTCTTGTTCTCCTTCTTTTTCTTCTTCTTCTTCTTCGTATTCCTTTTCTTCTCTACTTCTTTTTCTTATTCATCTTCATCTTCTCCTTTTTTGTTTTCTTCTACTTCTAATCTTTCTCCTTTTTCTTCTTCTTCTTCTTCTTCTTCTTATTCTTCTTCTTCTTCTTCTTCTTCTTCTTCTTCTTCTTCTTCTTCTTCTTCTACTTCTTCTTCCACTTCTTCTTTTTCTTCTTCTTCTCCTACTCCTTCTTCTTTGCATTCTTTATCTTCTTCTTCTTATTCTTCTTGTTCATTTCCTTCTTCTTCTTCTTCATCTTCTCCTTCTTTTTCTTCTTCTACTTCTTTATCTTTTTGTTCTTCTTGTTCTTCTTCATCTTCATCTTCTTGTTCTTCTTCCTATTCGTCTTCTTCATCATTCCTTCTTTTTATTCTTCTTCTTCTAATTTTTCTTCTCCTTCTTTCTCTTCTTCTTCTTCTTCTTCTTCTTCTTCTTCTACGTCTTCTTCTTTGTATTATATTTCTTCTTCTTCTTCTTCTTCTTCTTCTTCTTCTTCATCTTCTTCTTATCCATTTAGTTCTTCTTCTTCTTCTTCTTCTTGTTCTTCTTCTCTTTCTCCTTCTTCTTTCTTCTTCTTCTTCTTCTTCTTCTTCTCCTTCTATTACTACTTTTTCTTCTAGTTCTTCTTCTTCTTTTCCTTCTTGATCTTCTTCTTCTTCTTCACCAACTTCTTTTCCTCTTCTTCTTTTTCTTCTTGTTCTTCTTCTTATTTTTTTTCATCTTCTTCTTTTTCTTCTTCTACTTCTTCATCTTCTGCTTTTTCTACATATTTTTCTTCTTCATCTTCTTCTTCCTCCTCTTCTTCTCGCTCTTTTTCTTCTTCTTGTTCTTCTTCTTCCTCTCCTTCTTCTTCTTCTTCTTCTACTTGTTCTCCTTCTACTTCTTCTTCTTTTCCTTATTCTTCTTCTTCTTTGTCGTCTTCTTCTTCTACAACTTCTTCTTCTTCTACTTCTTCTTCCTCTTATTATTATTATTATTATAATTATCATTATTATTATTATCATTATTATTATTATAATTATTGTTATTATTATTATTATTCTTATCTTACTTCTTTTTATTCTTCTTCTTCTTCTTCTTCTACTACTACTACTTCTTCTTCCTCTTCTTGTCTTTCTGCTTCTTCTTCTTCTTCCTCTTCTTCTTCTTATTATTCTTCTTCTTC
Source organism: Vanilla planifolia (assembly GCA_023846275.1). Lineage (NCBI taxonomy): Eukaryota > Viridiplantae > Streptophyta > Magnoliopsida > Asparagales > Orchidaceae > Vanilla > Vanilla planifolia. The sequence continues at coordinate 62,399 of JAIUJO010001248.1, forward strand.
TTCATCGTCATCCTTATCTTCATCATCATCTTCTTTTTCTTCTTCATCTTCTTCTCTGTCTTCTTCATCTTCTTCTTCTTTTTCTTCTTCTTCTTCTTCTTCTCCTTCTTATTTGTTTACTTCTTCTTCTTCATCTTCTCCTTCTTCTTGTTCTTCTTCTTCTACTTGCACTTCTTCTTCTTATTCTTCTTCATCTCCCTCTTCTTCTTCTTCTTCTTTTACTACTACTACTACTACAAAAAGTACTTCTTCTTCCTCTAATTCTTCTTCTTCTTTTTCTTCTTCTTCTTCTTCTTCTTCTTCTTCTTCTTCTTCTTCTACTTTTCACCGTCTCCTTCCACTACTTCATGTTCTTCTTCTTCTTCTTCCTCTTCTTCTTCTTCTTCTTCTTCTTCTACTACTTCCTCTACATGTTCTTCTACTTTCTCTTTTTCTTCTTGTTCTACTTCTTCTTCTTCTTTTTCTTCTTCTTCTCCTCCTCCTTCTTCTTGTACCTCTACTTCTTCTTCTCTTTCTTCTTCATCTTCTTGTTCTATTATATTCTTCTTCTTCTCTCCTTCTACTTCTTCTTCTTCTTCTTCCTATTCTTCTTCATCATCATCATCATCATCTTTTTCTTCTTCTTCTTCTCTTTCTTCTTCTACTTCTTCTTCCTCATCTTCCTCTTCTTCTTAGTCTTCTTTTTCTTCTCATTCTTCTTCTTCTTCTACTTCTTCTTCCTCTTCTTCATCTTCTTCTTCTTCTTCTTCTTGCTCATCCTTTTCTTCTTCTTCTTCTTTTCCTTCTTCTTTTCCTTCTTTTTTCCGTCTTCTTCTTCTTCTTCTTCTTCTTCATCCTCTTTTCCTCTTCTTTTTCTTCTTGTTCTTCTTTTTCTTTGTTTTCTTCTTCTTCTTTTTCTTCTTCTACTTCTTCCTCTTTCGCTTCTTCTTCTTCTTCTTCATCTCTTTCCTCTTCTTCTTCTTTTTTTCCTTCTTCAACTTCTTCTTCTTCTTCCTCTTCTCCTTCTTCTTCTTCTTCTTCCTCTTCTTCTTCTTTCTCTTCTTCCTCTTCTTCTTCTTCTTCTACTTCTACTTCTTCTTCTCCTTCTTCTTCTTCTTCTTCTCCTTCTTCTTCTTCTTCTTTTCCTTCTTCTTCTTCGTCTTCTACTTCTTCTTCTTCTTCTTGTTCTTCTACTTCTCCTTCTCCTAGATCTTCTTCCTCTTCTTCTTCTTCTTCTTCTTCTTATTCCTCTTCTTCTTCTACTTCTTTTTCTGCTTCTTTTTCTTCTTCTTCTTCTTCTTCATATTCTTCTTTTTCTTCCTCTTCTTCTTCTTCCTCTTCTTGTCGTTCTTCTTCTTCTTCTTCTTCTTGTTCTTCTTGTTCCTCTTCTTCTTCTTATTCTTCTCCTTCTTCTTCTTCTTCTTCTTCTTCTTCTTGCTCATCCTTTTCTTCTTCTGCATCTTTTTCTTCATCATCATCATCTTCTTCTTCTTCTTCTCCTTCTCCTTCTTTACATTATTAATCTTCTTCATCTTCTTCTTCGTCATCATATTCTTCTTCTTCTTCTTCTTCCTCTTCTTCTTCTTCTTCTTCTTCTTCTTTGTCTTCTTGTTCTTCTTGTTCTTCTTAAACTTCATCTTCTTCTTCTTCTTCCAATTCCTCTTCTTCTCCTTCTCTTATTTTCTTCTACTTCGTCTTCTTCTTCTTCTTCTAATTCTTCTTGTCCTTCTTTCTCTTCTTCTTCTTCTTCTTCTTCCTCTTCTCTTTCTTCTTCTTCTTCTTCTTCTTCTTCTTCTGCTTTTCCAACTACTACTTCTTTTTCTTCTAGTTCTTCTTATTTTTCTTTTCCTTCTTCTTCTTCTTCATCAAGTTCTATTCCTCTTCTTCTTTTTCTTCTTGTTCTTCTTTTTGTTCTTCATTTTCATCTTGTTGTTTTACTTCTTCTATATCTTCCTCTTCTTCTTCTTCTACTTCTTCTTCTTCTTCTTTGTCACTTTCTTCTTTTTGTTATTATTTTTCTTCTTCATCTACTTCTTCTTCCTCTTCTTCTCCTTCTTCTTCTTCTTCTTCTTCTTCTTGTTCTTCTTCTTCTTCTTCTTCTTTTTCTTCTTCTTCATTTTGCTCTTCTTCTTCTTCTTCAACTTCTTCTTCTTCGTCTACTTCTTCTTCTACTTCATCTTATTCTCTTTCTTTTTCTCCTTCTTCTTCTTCTTCTTCTTCTTCTACTTCTTCTTCTTCTAGTTCTTCTTCTTCTTCTTCTTATCTTTCTTCTTCTTCTTCTTCTTCTTCTTCTTCTTCTTCTACTTCTCTTCTTCTTCTTTTTCTTGTTCTTCTTCAACCTCTTCTTCATCATCTATTTCTTCGTCTTCTTCTTGTTCTTCCTCATCTTCTTCTTCTTCTTCTTTTTCTTCTTCTTCTTCTTCTTCTTCTTCTTCTCCTTATTCGTCTTCTTCTTCTTCCTCTTCTTCTTAGTACTTTACCTCTTCTTCTTCTCCCTCTTCTTCTTCTTCTTCTTTTTCTTCCTCTACTACTACTACTACTACTTCAAGTACTTCTTCTTCTTCTAGTTCTTTTTCTTTTTTTTTCTTCTTCTTCTTCTTCTTCTTCTTTTACTTCATCTTTATCATTTTTATCATCATCATCATCTTCTTCTTCTTCTTCTTCTTCTTCTTCTTCTTCTTCTTCTTTCTTCTTCTTCTTCTTCTTCTACTTCTTCTTGTTCTTGTTCTTCTTATTCTTTTTATTTCTCTTCTTCTATTTCTTCTTCTACTTCTTCTTCTTCTTCTTCTTCTTCTTCTTCTTCTCCTTCTCCTTCTACTTCTTCTTCTTCATCTTCTTCCTCCTCTTCTTCCTCTTTTTCTTCTTCTTCCACATCCTCTTCATCTTCTTCTTCTTCTTCTTCTTCTTCTTTTCTTCTTCTGCTCCTTCTTCTTCTTCTTCTACCTTTCTTTTCTTCTTCTTCTTCTTCTTCTTCTACTTCTTCTACTTCTTCTTTTTCTTCTTCTTCTTCTTGTTCTTATTATTATTATTATTATTATTATTATTATTATTATTATTATTATTATTGTTATTATATTTTTATTATTATAATTATTATTATCCTTCTCCTTCTTCTTCTTCTTCTTCTTCCACCCCTTCTTCTTCTTCTTCTTCTTCTTCTTCCTTCTTCCTTTTCTTCTTCTCCTTCTACTTCTTCTTCTTCATCTTCTTCTTCTTCTTCTTCTTCTTCTCCTTCTTCTTCTTCTTCTTCTTCCCCTTTTGCTTCTTCTTCTACTTCTACTACTTCTTCTTCTTCTTCTTTTACTTCTTCTTCTACTTCTTCTACTTCTTCTTCTTCTTCTTCTTCTTCTTCTCCTTCCTCTTCTTCTTCTTCTTCTTCTTAGTCTTCTTCTTCTTCTCCTCCTTCTTCTTCTTCTTCTTCTTCTTCTTCTCCTTATTCTTCTTCTCCATCTTCCTTTTCTTCTTCTACATCATTACTAGTACTACTAACACTTCTACTACTACTTCTTCTAGTTGTACTTCTTCTTTTTCATGTTCTTCTTCTTCTTTGCATTCATCTTTTTCATCATCATCATGATCATCTTCATCATGATCATCATCATCATTATCATCATCATCATCATCTTCTTCTCCTTCTTCTTCTTTTTTTTCTAATTACTCTTCCTCTACATCTTCTTCTTCTTCTTCTTTTTTTTGTTCTTCCTGATATTTTTCTTCTTCTTCTACTTCTCCTTCTACTTCCTATCCTACTTTCTCTTCTTCTTCTTCATCTTCTTCTTCTTCTCCTCCACCTTTTTCTCCATTTTCTTCTTCTCCTTCTACATCTTCTTCTTCTTCTTCTTCTACTCCATCTTTTTCATCATCATCTTCTTCTTTTCTTCTTCTTCTTCAACTTCTTCTTCCTCTTCTTCTTCTAATTCTTCTTCATCTTCATCTTCTTCTTCTTCCACTTCTTCCCCTTCTTCTTCTTCTTTTTCTGCTTCTTCTTCTTCTTTTTCTATTTATTCTTCTTCTTTTTCTTCTTCTTTTCCTTCTTGTTCTTCTTCTTCTTCTTCTTGTCCTTCTTCTCCTTCGTCATCTTCTTCTTCATGTTCTTGTTTTTCTTCTTCTTCTGCTTCTTCTTCCTCTTCCTCTTCTTCCTTATTTTTATTCTTCTTCTTCTTCTTCTTCTTCTTCTTCTTCTTCTTCTTCTTCTTCTTTTTCTTCATCTTCTTCTTCTTCTTCTTCCTCATCTTTTTCTTCCACTTCTTCTTCTTCTTCTTCATTTTCTTCTTCATCTTCTTCTTCTTCTTCTTCTTCTTCTTCTTCCCCTTGTTCATCTTCTTCTTCTTCTACTTCTTTTGCTTCTTCTTCTTCTTCACCATCTTCTTCCTCTTCTTCTTCTTCTTCGTCTACATCTTCTTCTTCATCTTTTTCTTCTTCATCTTCTTCTTTGTCTCTTTTATCTACTCCTTCTCCTTCTTCGTTTTTGACTTCCTCTTCTTCTTCTTTTGCTTCTTCTTCATCTCCTTCTTCTTCTGCTTCTTCTTCTTCTTCTTCTTCTCTCCTCCTCCTCCTCCTCCTTCTTCTTCTACTACTTCTTTTTGTTCTTCTTCTTCTTCTTCTTCTTCTTCTTATTCTTATTCTTATTCTTCTTCTACATCATCTTCATCTTCTTCTTCTTCTTCAACTTGTTTGACTTCTTTTTCTTCTTCTTGTTCTAGTTCTTCTTCATCTTTTTTACTATAACTCTTCTTTTACTTCTTTTTCCTCTTCTTTTTCTTCTTCTTCTTTTCTTCTTTTTCTTCTGTCTTCTTCTTCTTCTTCTTCTTCATTCTCTTCTACTTCTTCCTCTTATTAAACTTCTTGTTTTTCTTCTTCTTCATCATCTTCTTCTTCTTCTTCTTCTTCTTCTTCTCCTCCTCCTTCTCCTTCATCTCCTTCTACTTCTTCTTCTCCTACTTTTTTTTCTTCTTCTTCTACCTCTTCCTCTTCTTCTTCCACATCTTTCTCTTCCCCTTCTTCTTCTCCTTCGCATTTTCTTCTTCTTCATCTTCTTCATTCTTCTTCTTCTTCTTCTTCTTCTTCTTCTTCTTCTTCTTCTTCTTCTTTCTTTTCTTCTTTTTCTTTTTCTTCTTCTTCTTTTCATGTTGTTCTTCTTTTTCTTCCTCTTCTTCTTCTTCTTTTTCTTCTTTTTCTTTTTCATCTTCTTCTTCTTGTTCTTCTTCATCTTCTTCTTCGTCTTCTTCTTCTTCTTCTTCTTCTTCTTCTTGTCTTTCTTCTTCTTTTTCTTTTCTTCTTCGTATTCTTCTTCTTCTTCTTCTTCTTCTACTTCTTCTTCTTTTTCTTGCTCTTCTTCATCATCATCTTCTTCTTTTCTTCTTTGATTCTGTTTCTTCTTCTTCATCATCATCATTATCATCATCATCATTTTCTCTTCTTCTTCTTCTTCTTCTTCTTCTTTTACCTCTTCTTCTTCAGCTTATTCTTCTCCCTCTTCTTCTTCTTCTTCTTTCTCTACGTCTTCAACTTTTTCATCAACATCCTCTTCTTCTTTCTCTTCTTCCTCATCTTCTTCTTCTTCTTCTTCTTCCTATTCTTCTTCTTCTTCTTCTCCTCCTTCCTCCTCTTTTTCATCTTCCACTTCTTCTTCTTCAACTTCTTCTTCTTCTTCTTCTTCTTTTGCTTCTTCTTCTTCTTCTTCTTCTTCTTCTCCTTCTTCTTCTTCTTCTTCTTCTTCTTCTACCTCTTCTTATTCATCATCTTCTTCTTCCTCTTCTTCTTCTACTTCTCCTTCTCCTTCTCCTTTTTCTTCTTCTTCTTCTTCTCCTTCTTCTTATTCTTCTTCTTCTTCTTCTTTTTCTTCTTCTACATCTCTTTCTCCTTCTTCTTCTTCTTCTTATTATTCTACATCTTAATCTTCTTCTTCTTCTTTTTTCTTCTTCTTCTTCATATACTGCTACTTCTTCTTCTAGTTCTTCTTCTTCTTCTTTTTCCTCTTCTTCTTCTTCTTCTTCTTCCACTTTTTCTTCTTCTTCTTCTTCTTCTTCTTATTCTTCTTCCAACTCCTCTTCCTCTTCTATCTTCTTCTTCTTCACCTTCTTTTTCATTTTCTTCTTCTTCTTCTTTTTCTTCTTCCTTTTCCCTTCTTCTTCTTCTTCTTCTTCTTCATCATCATCTTCTTCATCTTCTTCTTCTTCTTCTTCTTCTTTCTCTTCTTCTTCCTCTTCCCCTTCTTCTTTCTCTTCTTCTTCTTCTTCTTTTTCTTCCTCTTCTTGTTTTTCTTTCTCTCCTTTTTCTTTTTGGTCTTCTTCTTCTTGCACTTCCTCTGCTTCTTCTTCTTGTTCTTCTTCTTTTTCTTCTTCTTCTACTTCTTCCTTCTTCTTCATCATCATCTT
>JAIUJO010000718.1:0-10000 GCA_023846275.1 Vanilla planifolia
TATCTTCTTCTTGTTCTAATTCTTCTTCTTCTTCTTCTTCTTTGTCCTCTTCCTTCTTCATCTTCTTCTTCTTCATCTTCTTCTTCTTCTTCTTTTTCTCTTCTTCTTGTACTTTTTCTTCTTTTTTCCTTTTCTCCTTCTTCTTCTTGTGCTTCTTATTCTTCTCCATGTTTTTCTTCATCTTCTTCTTCTTCTCCTTTTTCTTCTTCTTTCTCCTTTTTCTCTTTCTTTTCTTCTTCTTCTTCTTCTTCTTCTTCTTCATCTTCTACTAAGTCTTTTCTTCTTGTTCTTCTTGTTCTTCATATTCTTCTTCTTTTTCTTCTTCTCCATCTTCTTCTTCTTCTTCTTCTTCTTCTTCTTCTCCATCTTCTTCTTATTCTTTTTCTTCTTCTTCTTCTTATTCTTCTTCTCTTCCTCTACATTCTTCTACTTCTTTTTCTTCCTCTTCTTCTTTTTCTTCTTCTTCTCCTCCTCCTCCTTCGTCTTCTTCTTCAACTTCTTCTAGTTCTTCTTCTTCTTCTTCTTCCTTCTCCTTCTTCTTCTTCTTCGCCTTCTTCATCTTCTTCATCTTCTTCTTCTTCTTATCTTTCTTCTTCTTCTTCTTCTTCTTCTTCTTATTCCTCTTTTTGTTCTTCTTCATCTTCTTGGCTTCTTCTACTTATTATTCTTCTTCTTCTTATTCTTCTTATTCTTCTTCTTATTCTTCTTCTTCTCCTTCTTCTTCTTCTTCTTCTTGTCTTCTTCTTCTTCCTCTTATTCTTCGTCTTATTCTTCGGCTTCTTCTTCTTCTTTTTTCTTCCTTTTCTCCTTCCTGTTCTACTTCTTTTTCTTCCTCTTCTTCGTCATCTTCTTCTTCTTCTTCTTCTTCTTCTTCTATTTCTTCTTTTCACCTTCTTCTTCTTCTCTTTTCTTCTTCTTCTCCTCCTCCTTCTTCGTCTTCTTCTTCTTCTCTTCTTCGTCTTCTTCTCCTTTTTCATCATCTTTTCTTCATCATCATCATCTACTTCTTCTTCTTCTTCATCTTCTTCTTCCTCTCCTTCTTTCTCATCTCCTTCTTCGTTTTCTTTATCATCTTCATCTTCTTCATCTTCTACTTCTTCTCCCTCTTTTTCAACAACTTCTTCTTCTTCATCAACTTCTTCTTTTTCTTCATCTTCTTCTTTTTTCTTCTTCTTTTTCCTCTTCTTTTTCTTCTTCTTCTTCACCTTATTCTACCACCACTTCTTCTACTTCTTGTTTTTCTTTGTCTTCCTCTTCTTTGTCTCCCTATTCTTGGTCTTCCTCTTCTACCTCTTCTTCTTCATCTTCTTCTTCTTCTTCTCCTTCTTCTTCTTCTTCTTCTTTGTCTTCTTCTTCCTTCTTCTTCTTCCTCTTCCTCTTCTTCATCATCATCACCATCATCTTCATCATCATCATCTTCTTCTTCTTCTTCTTCCTTCCTCTTCCTTCCACATCTTCTTCTTCTTCTTCGTCTTCTACATCTTCTTCTTCTTGTTCTTTGTTTCCTTCTACTTTTTCATCTACTCTTCTTCTTCTTCTTTGTCATCTTCTTCTCCTCCTTCTTCTTCCCCTTCTTCTTCTACTTCTCCTTTTTCTTCTTCTTCTTCTTCTTCTTCATCTTCTTCTTCTACTTCTTCTCCTTCATCATCTTCTTCTTCTTATTCTTCATCACCATCGTCATCATCATCATCTTCTTCTTCTTCTTCTTCCTCTTCTCCCTTTACTTCTTCTCCTTCTTCTCCATCTTTTACTCCTTTTTCTACTTCTTCTTCTTCTTCTTCATCTCCTTCTTCTTCTACCTATTCTTCTTCTTCTTCCTCCTCTTCTTCTTCTTCATCTTCTTCTTATTCTTCCTCTTCTTATTCTTCTTCTTCTTCTTCCTCTTCTTCTTCGATTTCTTCCTCTTCTTCTTGAACTACATCTTCTTCTTCTTCTTCTTCTTCTTCTTCTTCTTCTTCTTTTTCTTCTACTTTTTCTTCGCCTTCACCTTCGTCTTCTTTGCCTTCTTCTTCTTAGTCATCTTCTTCTTCTTCTTATTCTTCTTCTTCTTCTTCTTCGTCTTCTTCTTCTTCTTCGTCTTCTCCTTCTTCTTAATCTCCCCTTCTTCTTCTTTGTCGTCTTTTTCTTCTTATTCTTTGACTTCTTCTTCTTATTGTTCTTCTTCAACTTCTTCTTCATCATTTTCTTCTTGTTCTTCTAGTTCTTCTTTTTCTTGCCCTTCTTCTTGTTCTTCTTCAACTTATTCTTCTTCGTCATCATCATCTTCTTCTTCTTCTTTTTCTTGTTCTTCTTTCCCTCCTCCTCCTCCTTCTCTTCTTCTTCTTCTTTTTCTTCTTCTACTTCTTCTTCTCCATCATCTTCTTCTTCTTGTTCTTCGTCCTCATCTTCATCATCATATTCTTCCTCTTCTTTTTCTTCTTCTTCTTATTCTTATTCCTCTTCTTTTTCCTCTTCTACTTCTTCTTCTTCTTCTTCTTTAACTTCTTCTTCTAGTACTTCTTCTCCTTCTTCTTCTTCTTCTTCCCTTACTTCTTTTATTATTCTTCTACTTCCAATTCTTCTTCTTCTTGGCCTTCTTCTTCGTCATCTTCTTCTTCTCCTTCTATTTCAACTTCTTCCTCTTCTTCTTCTGTTCGTCTTCTTTTTCTTCTTCTTCTTCTCCAACTTCTTCTTCTTCTTCTTCTTCTTAATTTTCTTCTTCTTCCTCTTCTTCAACTTCTTCTTCTTCTTCTTCTTTTTTTCCTTCCTCTTCTCCTTCTCTTCCTCCTCCATCTTTTCTTCTTCTTCTTCTACTTCTTCTTCTTCTTCTTCTTCTCCTTCTTCTCCTTCTTCTACTTCTTCCCCTTCTTCTTCTTCTTCTTCTTCTTCTTCTATTACTACTACTACTACTACTTCTTCATCTAATTCTTCTTCTTCTTCGTCTTCTTCTTATTCTTCTTTAGCTTCTTCTTCTTATCCTTGTTCTCCTTCTTCTCGTTCATCATCTTCCTCGTTTTCTTCTTATTCTTCTTCTTCTTTTAATTCTTAATCATCATTTTCTTCTTCTTCTACTTCATGTTTTTCTTCTTCATCTTCTTCTTCTTCTTCCCCTCCTTCTTTTTCTTCAACATTATCATCATCATTTTTCTTCTTCTCCTTCTTTGTCTTCTCCATCTTCTTCCTCGCTTCTTCTTCTTCCTCTTCTTCTTCCTCTTCTTCTTCTTCTTCTTTTCCTTCCTCTTCTTCTTCTTCATCTTCTTCGTCTTCATTGTCTTCTTCTTCTTCTTCTTTCTTCTCCTCTTCTTTGAATTCTTTTTCTCCGTCTTCTTCTTCCTCTTACTCTTCTTCTTTTTCTTCTTCTTCTTTGACATTTTCATCTTCTTCCTCTCCTCCTTAATCTTAATCTTCTTTTTCTTTCTTCTTCCTCTTATTCTTATTCTTCTCCCTCTTCTTCTTCTTCTTCTTCTTTCTCTTGTTCTTCTTCTTCTTCCTCTCCTCCTCCTCCTCCTTCTTCTTCTTGATCTTCTTCATCATGTTCTTCTTCTTCTTCTTCTTACTTCTTCTTCTTCTTCTTCATCACCTTCTTCTTCTTCATCTTCTTCTTCTTCTTCTTGTTCTTCTTCGTCTTCTTCTTCTCCTACTTTTTCTTCTTCTACTTTTTCTTCTTCTTCTTCTTCTTCTTCTTATTCTTTTTCCCCTCCTTCTTCTTCTTCTTCTTCTTCCCCCTCCTCCTCTTCTTCTTCCTCTTCTTTTTCTTCTTCTTCATCTCATCTTATTCTTTTTAGTTACCCTCTTCTTCTTCTTCATGCTCTTCTTCCTCTTCGTCTTCTTCTTCTTCTTCTATCTCATCTTCTTCTTCATCATCTTCTTCTTCGTCTTTTTGCTCCTCTTAATTTTCTTCTACTTCTTTGTCTTCCTCTTCTTCATCTTTTCTTGTTCTTCTTTGTCTTTTTCTTGTTCTTCTTCTTCTTCTTCTTCTACTACTACTACTTCTTCTTCTTCTTTTCTTCTTCAGCATCTTCTTCTTGTTCCTCTCCTTTTCTTCTTCTTGTTCATCTTCCTCTTCTTCTTCTTCTTCTACTACTTCTACTACTTCTTCTACTTCTTCTTTTTCACTTACTCCTCCTTCTTCTTCTTCTTCCTTGTCTTCTACTTCTTCTTCGCCTTCTCGTTCGTTTTCTTTTCCTTCTTTTTCTTCGTCATCTATTTCTCCTTCTTTTTCCTCTTCTTCATCATCTTCTTCTTTTTCTTCTTCTTCTTCTTCTTCTTCGTCTTCTCCTTCTTCGTAATCTTTCTCTTGTTCTTCTTTGCCTTCTTTTTCATCTTTTTCTTTGACTTCATCTTCTTCTTATTGTTCTTCTTCATCTTCTTCTTCTTTGTGTTCTTCTTGTTCTTCTTCATCTTCTTCCTGCCCTTCTTCTTGTTCTTGTTCTTTTTCTTCTTCTTGTTCTTCTTCTTCTTCCTTTTCTATTTCTTCTTCCCCTCCTCCTCCACCTCCTTCTTCTTCTCTTCTTCTTCTTCATTTTCTTCTTCTACTTCTTCTTCTCCATCATTTTCTCTTCTTCTTCTTCATCCTCATCATCATCATCATCAGCATCATCTTCTTCTTCTTTGTCTTCTTCTTCTTCTTCAACTTCTTCTTCGTCTTAATTATCTTCTTCTTCTTCTTCTTGATCATCATCTTCTTCTTCTTCTTCTTCTTCTTCTTCTTTTTCTTCTTCTTCTTCTTCTCCTTCTTCTCATCCTCCTTGTACATCTTCTTCTTCTTCTTCTTTTTCTTCTTCTTCTTCTCCTTCTTCTCCTTCTTCTTCTTCTCCTTCTTCACCTTCTCCTTCTTCTTCTTCTTCTTCTTCTTCGACTTCTTCTTCTTCATCTAATTCTTCTTCTTCTTTTTCTTGTTCTCCTTCTTCTTCTTCATCTTCCCCTTTTTCTTCTTCTTCCTCTTCTACTTCTAATTCATCATCATCATCATCTTCTTCTTCTACTTCTTGTTTTCTTCTTCATTTTCTTTCTCTTCTTCTTCTATCACATAATCATCATCATCATCATCATCATGTTCTTCTTCTTCTTCGTCTTTTCCTTCTTCTTCCTCTCTTCTTCTTCTTCCTCTTCTTCTTCTTCTTAATCTTCTTCTTCTTCTTGTGCTTCTTCTTCTTCCTCATCTTCTTCTTCATCTTCTTCATCTTCTTCTTCTTCCACCTCTTCTTCTTCGAATTCTTCTTCTTCTTCTTCTTCTTTAACTTCATCTTCTTCTTCTTTTTCTTCTTGACCTTCATCTTCTTTTTCTTTCTTCTTCTCATTCTTATTCTTCTCTCTCTTCTTCTTCTTCTTCTTCTTCTTCTTTCTTTTTTTCTTTTTCTTCTTCTTTTTTAGTGCTTGTTGTTCTTCTTCTTCCACTTCTTCTTCTTCATCTTCGCCTTCTTTGTCTTCTTCTTCTTCTTCTGCAACCTCTTCTTCATCTTCTTCTTTTTCTTGTTCTTGTTGTTGTTCTTGTTCTTCATCTTCTTCTTCTTCCTCTTGGCCTCCTTCTTCTTCTTCTTCTTCTTCATCTTCTTCTTCTTCTTCTTCTTCCTCTTCCTCCTCCTCATCCTCTTCTTCTTCTTCTTCTTCATCATCTTCTTCTTCTTCTTCTACTTTTTCTTCTTCTTCTCTTCTTCTTCTTCTTCTTCTTCTTCGACTTCTTCTTCTTCATCTTCTTCTTCTCCTCCCTCTTTTTCTTCTTTTTCTTCTTCTTCTTCTTCTTCTTCTTCTTCCTTTCTCTTTTTCTTCTTCCTCTTCTTTGTATTCTTCTTCTTCTTCTTCTTCTTCTAATACTTCTTCTTCTTTTAGTACTTCTTCCTCATCGTCGTCTTCTTCTTCTTCATTTTCTTCTTCTTCTTCATCTTCACCTTGTTCTTCATTTATTTCTTCTTCCTCTAATACTTTTTCTTCATCTTCTTTATCTCGTTCTTCTTTTTCTTGTTCTTCATCTTCTTCTTTTTCTTCTTATTCTTCTTCATCATCTTCTTCTTCTTCTTCTTTTTCTTCTTGTTATACTTAATCTTCTTATTCTTCTTCTTCTTCAACTTCTTCTTCATCTTCTTCTTCTGCTACTTCTTCTTCTACTACTACTACTTATTCTTCTTTGTCTTCTTCTTCTTCTTCTTCTTCTTATTCTTATTGTCATTCTTCTTCTTCAAATACTTCTTCTTCTTCTTCTTCTTCTTCTTCTTCCTCTTCTTCTTCATCATCATCAACATCTTCTTCTTCCTCTTCTTGCTTCGTCTTTTTCTCCTTCGTCTTCCTCTTCTTTTTCTGTTCTTCTTCGTCTTCTTCTTCTTCTTCTTCTTCTTCTTTTTCTTGTTCTGCTTCTTCTTCTTCTTCTTCTTTTTCTATTTCTTCTTAATATTATTGTCCTTCTTCTTTTACATATTCTTCTTCTTCTCCTCCTCCTCCTTCTTCTTCTTATTCTTCTTCTTCTTTTTAATCTTCTTTTTCTTCTCCTTCTTCTCCTTTTTTGTCTTCTTCTTCTTTTTCTTCCACTTCTTCTTCATCTTCTTCTTCTTCTTCTTCATCTACTTCTTGATCTTTTCTTCTTCTTCCTCTTCTCTTTCTTCTTCTTCTTATTCTTCTTCATCTTTTTCTTCTTCTTTTTCATCTTGTTTTACTTGTTCTTCTTCTCCTTCTTGTTCTACTCCTTCTTCTCCTTCTTGCCCTTCTTCTGCTTCATTTTTTCTTGTTTTTCTTTTTCTTCTTCTTCTTCTTCTTCTTGTTTCTTCTCTTCTACTTCTTCTTCTTCCTCTTCTTCTTCTTCTTCTTCTTCATCTTCTCTTCACCTTCTTCCTCTTTTATTTCATTTTCTTCTTCTTCTTCTTCTTCTTCTTCCCCTTCTATTTCTTCTTCTTCTTCTTCTTCTTCTTCTTCCTTTACTTCATCATCTTCTACTTCTTCTTCTTCTTCTTCTTCTTCTTCCACTTGAGTTCCTTCTTCTTCCTCTCCTTCTTCTCCTTCTTCTTCTTCTTCTTCACCATCATCTTCTTCTTCTACAAATTCTTCTTTTTCTTCTTCTTCTTTTTATTCTTCTTTTTCTTCTTCTTCTTCTTCATCTTTTTCTTCTCCTTATTGTCCTTCTTCTTCTTCTTCTTCTTCATCTTCTTCTTCTTCTTATTCTTATTCTTCTTTGCCTTCTTCTTCTTCTTCTTCATCATCATCTTCTTCTTCTTTCTCCTCTTCTTCTTCTTCCTCTTTTGCAACTTCTTCTTCTTCTTCTTCTTCTTTCTCTTCTTCTCTTCTTCCTCTTTTGCAACTTCTTCTTCTTCTTCGTCTTCCCCTTCGTCTTCTCCTTCTTCTTCTTCTTTTTCTTCTTCTTCTTATTCTTATTCTACTTCATCTTCTTTTTTTTCTTCTTCTTCTTCTTCTTTGTTTTCTTCTACTTCTTTATTTTCTACATCTTTCTCCTTTTCTTCTTCTTCTTCCACTTCATCTTTTTCTTCCTCTTGATCTTCTTCTTCTTTGTCTTCTTTGTCTTCTTCTTCATCTTCTTCAACTTCTTCTTCTTCTTCTTCTTTTTCTTCTTTTTTTCTTCTGCTTCTTCTTCTAATTCTTCTTCTTCTTCATCTTCATAATCATCTTCTTCTTCATCATCTTGATTTTCTTCTTCTTCTACTTCTTCTTCTTCTTCTCTTTCATCATCTTCTTCTTCATCTTCTTATTCTTCTTCTACGTCTTCTTTCTTCTTCTTTTTCATCTTATTCTTCTGCTTCTCTTTTTTTTCCTCTTTTTCATCTTCATCATTTTCATCTTTTTCCTTTTCTTCTTCTTCTTCTTCATCATCTTTTTCTTCTTGTCCTCCTTCTTCAACTACTTCTCTTTCTTTTACTTCTACTTCTTCTTCTTCTTCATTTTCTTCTTCTTCTTCTTTGTCTTCCTATTCTTTGTCTTCCTCTTCTTCTTCTTTGTCTTGTTCTTCTTTGATTTCTTCTTCTTCTTCTTCTTCTTCTTCTACTTCTCCTTCTTCTTCTTATTCTTCTTCTTTTTCTTTTGCTTCTTCTTCTTGTTCTTCTTGTTCTTCTTCTTCTTCTTCTTATTTTTCTTCTTCATATACTTTTTCTTCTCCTTCTTCTTCTTCTTCTTCCACTTCTTCTTCTTCTTCTTCCTCTTCCTCTTCTTTTTTGTGTTCCTCTTCTACTTTTTCTTCCTCTTCTTCTTCGTCTTCTTCTTCTTCTTCTTCGTCTTCATCTTGAACTTCTTCTTCATCATCTTCTTCTTCTTCTTCTCTTTCTTTTCTTCTTCTTTTTCTTCTTCTTCTTCTTCTTCTCCTACATCATCATCTTCCTGTTCTTCTTCCTTTTAGCCCTCTTCTTCTCCTACATCTTCTTCTTCTTCTACTTCTTCTTCTTCTTCTTCTTCTTCTTCTATTTCTTCTTCTTCTTTTTCTTCTTCTTCTTCTTCATTTTCTTCTTCTTCTTCTTCTTCTTCTTCTTCTTCTTCTTAGCATTCTTCTTCTTTATCTTCCTCCACTTTGTCTTCCACTTCTTCTTCTCCGTCTTCTTCTTCATCTTTGTGTTGATCTTCTTCTTCCTTATCTATTTCTCATTTTTCTTCTTCTTCTTTGTCTCTTTCTTCTTCTTCTTCTTCTTCATTATTTTTTACTTCTTCTCCTATTCTTGTTCTTCTTCTCCATCTACATCTACTTCGTCTTCTTCTTCATCGTCTTCATCTACTTCTTTTTCTTCTATTTCTTCTTCTTTTTAGTCTTCTTCTTCTCCTTCTTCTTTGTCTTCTTCTTCTTCGTCTTCTTCTTCTTTGTCTTCTTCTTCTTCTACTACTACTTCTTCTCGTTCTTATTCTTCTTCTTCTTCTTTTTTTCTTCTTTTTCTTCTTCTTCTTCTTCTTCTTCTTCTTCTTCTCCTCCTTCTCCTTCTCCTTCTTCTTCTTCTCCTTCTTCTTGTTCTTCTTCACTTTCTCCTTCTTCTTCTTCTTTTTTTCTTTTTCTTCTTCTTCTTCAACTTTTTCTTCTTCTTCTTCTTCTTCTTCTTCTTCTTTGTCTTCTGCTTCTTCTTCTTCTTCTTCTTTTTGTTGTTCAATTTTTTGTTCTCCTTCTTCTTCTTCTATTTCTACTTCTTCTTGTTCTTCTTCCTCCTCTTCTTCCTCCTCTTTCTCTTCTTCTTCTTCTTCTTCTTCTTCTTCTTATTCTTATTCATTTTCTTCTTTTAGTTTTTCTACTTATACTTCCTCTCCTTCATCTTCTTCTGCTTCTTCTTCTTCTTTTTCTTCTTTTTTTCTTTGTCTTCCAGTTCTTTGCCTTCCACTTTTTTCTCTTCTTCTTCTTCCTCTTCGTCTTCTTCTCCTTTTTCTTCTTCTTCTTCTTCTTCCTCTTCTTCTTCTTCTTCTTCTTTTTAATCTTCATCTTCTTCTTCTTCTTCGTCTTCTTCTCTTTCCTCTCATTCTTCTTCTTCTTCTTCTTCTTCTTCTATTTCTTCTTCTTCTTCTTCTCCTCCTCCTTCTTCTTCTCATTCTTCCTCTTCTTCTTCTTCTTATTATTCTTCTTCTTTTCCATCTTCTTCATCTTCTTCTTCTCCCACTGCTCCTTCTCCTTCTTCTTCTTCATAGTCATCATGATCATCAGAATCATCTTCATCTTCTTATTCTGCTTCTTCTTCTTCTTCATAATCATCATCTTCTTATTATTATTATTATTATTATTATTATTCTCGTTCTTCTTCTTCTTCTTCCAGTACTTCTTTTCTTCTTCTTTTTCTTCTTTTTCTTCATCATGATCTTCTTCTTCTTCTTCTTCTTCTTCTTCTTCTTCTTCGTCTTCTTCATCTTCCACTTCGTCATCATCATCATAATCATCTTCTTCTTCTTCCACTCTACTACTTCTTCTTCCTCTTCATCTTCTCCTTCTTCTTCTCCTTCTTCTTCTTCTTCTTCTTCGTCTTCTTCTTCTTCTTCTTCTTCTTCTTTGTCTTCTTCTTTTTCTTCATCTTTTTTTCTTCTTCTTTTTCATCTTCCTCTTCCTCTCCACTGTCTTCCTCTT
>JAIUJO010000718.1:22500-25000 GCA_023846275.1 Vanilla planifolia
AATCTTACTCTACAACTTTTTCTTCCTCTTTATCTTCTTCTCCTTGTTCTTTTTCTTCTTCTTTTACTTATTCTCCTTCTTCTTCTTCTTCTTCTTTGTGTTCTTCTTCATCTTCTTCTGCAACTACTTATTCTTCTTCTTCATCTTTTTCTTCTTCTTCTTCTTCTTCTTCTCCTTTTTGTTCTTTTTCTTATACTTCTTCCTCTTCCTCTTCTTTCTCATCTTCTTGTTCTTCTTCTTCTTTTTCTTCTTCTTCTTCCTTTTCTTCTTCTTCTTCTTCTTCATGATCATCATCATCTTCTTCTTCAACTTTTTCTTCTTCTTCTTCCCCTTCTTCTTCTTTGACTTCTTCTTCTCCTTCTATTCTTTTTTCTTGTTTTACTTATACTAATTCTTCTTAGTTTTCTTCTCCAAATTCATCATCTTCTTCTTCTTCATTTTCTTCTTCATTTTGTTCTTCTTCTCTTCCTTCTTCAGCATCTTCTTCTTCTTCCTCGTCTTCTTCTTCTTCGTCATCTTTATCTTCTTCATCTTCAACTTATTCTTCTTCTACCATTTCTTCATCTTCTTCTTCTTCTCCTTCTTCTTTTTCTTCTTCTTCTTATTCCTCTTCTTCTTCTTCTTCTTCTTATTCCTCTTCTTCTTCTTCTCCTTCTTCTTCTTCTTCTTCTTCTCCTTTTTCTACTTCTTCTTCTTTGACTTCTTCTTCTTCTTCCTCCTCTTCTTGTTCTTCTTATCCTTCTTCATCATCATCGTCTTCTTCTTCTTCTTCTTTTTAGTCATATTCTTTTTCTACTTCTTTTTCCTCTTATTCTGTTTAATCATCTTCTTTTTCTTCTTCCTCTTCTTCATCTTTCTCATCTTCTTCTTCATCTTGTTCTTCTTCTTCTTCGCCTTCTTTTTCTTTTTCTTCTTCTTCTTCTACTACTTCTTCTTCTTCCTCTTCCTCCTCTTCTTCTTCTTCCTCGTCTTCTTCTTCTTCATCTTCTTGTTCATCTTCCTCATCTTCTTCTTTATCATCCGCTTCTTCTCTTTTTCATTCTTCTTCTTCTTCTTCTTCTCCTTCCTCTTCTTCTTATTCTTGTTCTTCATCTTCTTCTTCTTCTTCTTCTTATTCTTCTTCTTCCTTATCTTCTACTTCTCTTTCTCCTTCTTCTCCTTCTTCTTCTTCTTCTTCTTCTTCTTCCTCTTGTCCTTCTTCTTCTTTTTGTTCTTCTTCTCCAAGTTCTTATTCTTCTTCTTCTTCTTCTTGTTCTTCTTCTTCTTCTTCTTCTTCTTCTTCTTCTTTTTCTTCTTCTTCTACTTTGTCTTCTTCTTCCTCTTCGTTTTCTTCTTCTTCTTCTTCATCTTTTGCGTTTTCTTCTTCTTCATCTTCTACTTCTTCGTTTTCTGCTTATGTAATTCTTCTTTTTCTTCTTCTTCTACTTTTTTTTTTTTCTTCCTCTTCTTCTTCCTCTTCTTCATCATCTTCATCTTCTTCTTCTACGCCTTCTTCTTCTTCTTCTTCTTCTTCTTCTTCCTTTTCTTCTTCTTCTTCTTCTTCTTCTCTTCTTCTTGTTCATCTTCTTAATCTTATTCTACTACTTTTTCTTCCTCTTTATCTTCTTCTCCTAGTTCTTTTTCTTCTTCTTCTAGTTCTTCTCCTTCTTCTTCTTCTTCTTTGCGTTCTTCTTCATCTTCTCTATTACTACTTATTCTTCTTCTTCATCTTCTTCTTCTTCTTCTTCTTCTCCTTCTTGTTCTTTTTCTTATTCTTCTTCTTCTTCTTCCTCTTCATTCTCATCTTCTTGTTCTTCTTCTTCTTTTTTTTATTCTTCTTCTTCTTCCTTTTCTTCTTCTTCTTCTTCTTCTTCTTCTTCTTCTTCTTCTTCTTCATGATCATCATCATCTTCTTCTTCTTCATGATCATCATCATCTTCTTCTTCTTCATGATCATCATCATCTTCTTCTTCTTCTTCTTCTTCTTCTTCTTCCCCTTCTTCTTCTTCTTTGACTTCATCTTCTCCTTTTTTATTCTTGTTTTACTTATACTGATTCTACTTTGTTTTCTTCTTCAAATTCATCATCTTCTTCTTCGTTTTGTTCTTCTTCTCTTTCTTCTTCAGCATCTTCTTCTTCTTCATTGTCTTCTTCTTCTTCGTCATCTTCGCCATCTTCATCTTCAACTTATTCTTTTTCTACCTTCTCTTCATCTTCTTCTTCTTCTCCTTCTTCTTTTTCTTCTTCTTCTTCTTATTCCTCTTTTTCTTCTTCTGCTTCTTATTCCTCTTCTTCTTCTTCTTCTTCTTCTTCTTCTCCTTCTTCTTCTACTTCTTCTTCTTCGAGTTCTTCTTCTTCTTCTTAACCTGCTTCATCATCATCATCTTCTTCTTCTTCTTCTTCCTCTACTTCTTCTTCTTGTTTTTACTCATATTTTTTTCTACTTCTTCTTTTTCCTCTGCTTTTGTTTAATCATCTTCTTGTTCTTCTTCCTCTTCTTCGTCTTCCTCTTTTTCTTCTT
>JAIUJO010000718.1:27500-30000 GCA_023846275.1 Vanilla planifolia
TCTCCTTCTTCTCCTTCTTCTCCTTCATCTTCATCTTCTTCTTCTTCTTCTTCTTCTTCTTCTTCTTCTTATTCTACTTCTTTTTCATCATCACCATCATCATCATCATCATCTTCTTCTTCTTCTACTTCTTTACTTCGTCTTCTTCTTCTTCCTCTTCTTTATGTTCTTATTCTTCTTCTTCTTATTTTTCATCTTCTTCTTCTTCTTCTTCTTCTTCTTCTTCTTTTTCTTCTTCTTATTTTTCTTCTTCTTCTTCTTCTTCTTCTTCTTCCTCCTCATCTTCTTCTTCTTTTTTTCTCCTTCTTCTTCTTCTCTTCTTCTTCATATCTTCTTCTTGTTCCTCCTCCTCCTCCTCTTCTTATTCTTCTTCTCCTTCCTCTTCCTTTTCTTCTTCTTCGTGTTCTTCTTCTTGTTCTTCTTCATCTTCTTCTTCTTCTTCTTCTTCTTCATCATCTTCTTCTTCTTCTTCCTCTACTACTACTTCTCCTTCTTGTTCCACTTTTACTTCATCTTCTTCTTCTTCTCCTTCTCCTTCACTTTTTTTTATTTTACTTCTTCTCCTTCTTCTCTTTCTTCTCTTCTTCTTCTAATTCTTCATCATTATCATCATCTTCTTCTTCTACTTCTCGTTCTTCTTCTTCCTCTTCTCCTTCTCCTTCTTCCTCTTCTTCTTCTTCTTCTCCATAATCATCATCATCATCATCATCTTCTTTCTGCTTCTTCTTCATTCTTATTCATCGCCTTCTTCTTCTTCTTCTTCGACTTCTTCTACTTCTTCGTCTTCTTCTTCGACTTCTTTTTCTACTTCTTTTGCTTGTTCTTCTTCTTCTTCTTCTTCTCCTTCTTCTTCTTTTTTAGTTCTCCATCTCCTTCTTCATCTTCTTCTTCTTCTCTTTTTCTTCTTCACCTTCTTCTTGTTCTTCTTCTTTTTTGTCTTTTTTTTATTCTTTTTCTTCTTCTTCTTCTTCTTCTTCTTCTTTATCTTCTTCTTCTTCTTCTTCCTCTTCTTCTTCATCTTTTCTTTGTCTTCTTCTTCTTCTTCTTCTTCATCATCATCATCTTCTCCTTCTTCATCTTCGTCTTCTTTTTCTTTGTCCTTTTCTTCTATATCTTCCTTTTCTTCTTTACCTTATTCTTCTTTTTCTTCTTCTTCTTTCTCTTCTTCTCATTTTTGTTCTTCTTCTTTTACTTCTTCTCCTTCTTCTACTTCTTCTTGTTCTTTTCCTTGAAGTTCTTCTTCTTGTTGTTATTTTACTTCTTCTTCATCTTCTTCTCCATCCTTTCCTTCTTCTTGTTCTTCTTCTTTTTCTTCCTCTTCTTCTTATTCTTCTTCTTCTTCTTCTTCTTCCACTTCTTCTTCTTCTTTTCCTTTTTCTTCATCTCATTCTTCTCCTTCATCTTCACCTTCTTCCTCTTCTTCTTCTTCTTCTTCTTTTCCTCTTCTTCTTCTTCTTTTTCTTCTTCTTCTACATCCTCTACTTCTTCTCCTTCTCCTCCTTCTTCTTCTTCTCCTTCTACAAATTCTTCATCATATTCTTCTACTTCTTCTTCCCCTCGTACTTCTTTTTTTCTTGTTGTTGTTGTTGTTCTTCTTCTTCTCTTCTTTGCTTGCTTCTTCTTCTTCTTTTCCATCTTCTTGTACTTCTTCGACCCCTTTTTCTACTTCTTCATCTTCTTTTTCTTCATCATCTTATTCTTCTTTTTCTTCATCTTCTTCTTCTTCTTCTTCTTCTTCTTCTTCTTCTACTTCTTCTTCTTCTTCTTTTGTTTCTTCTTCTTCTACTTCTTCTTCTTCTTTTTCTTTGTCATCTTGTACTTCTTCTTCTTCTTCTTCTCCTTTTTCTTCTTCTATCTTCATCTTCATCTTCTTCTTCCTCATCTTCTTCTTTTTCTTCTTCATCTCCTTCTTCTTCCTCTCCTTCTTCTATTTCTTCTTCTTCTTCTTCTTATTTCCCTTCTTTTCCCTCTTCTTCTTGTTCTTCTTGTTCTTCTTTTTTTTCCTCTTGTTCTTCTTCTTCGCTTTCTTCTTCTTCTTCTTCCTTTCTATCCTTCTTCTTTTTCTTCTTCGTTCTCTTTGTCTTCTTAATCTTTGTCTTCTTCTTCTTCTTCTTCTTCTTCTTCTTCTTCTACTTCGTCTTTGTCTTCTCTTCTTCTTCTTCTTCTTCTTCTTAGTCTTCTTCTTTTTCTTAGTCTTCTTCTTTTTCTTCTTCTTCTTTTTTTGTCGTCTTCTTCTTCTATTTTTTCTTCTTCTTCTCCAACTTCTTCTTCCTTTACTACTTCATGTTGTTATTGTTTTTCTTGCTCTTCTTGTTCTTCTTCTTATTCTTATTCTATTTCTTATGCTTGTTCTTCTTCTTCTTCTGCTTTCTTTTGTTCCTCTGCTTCTTCTTATTTGCCATCTTCTTTTTTTTCTTTTTCTTTTTCTTCATCTTCCTATTCTTCGTCTACCTCTTCTTCTTCTTCTTCTTTGTTCTTATTCTTCTTCTTATTCTTCTTC
>JAIUJO010000718.1:35000-42500 GCA_023846275.1 Vanilla planifolia
CTTCTTCTTCTTCTTCATCTCCTTCTTCTTCTTCTTCTCCTTCTTATTCTCAATTTTCCTCTTCCTCTTCTTCTTCTTCTCCTTCTTCTTCTTCTCATACTTCTTCTTCCTCTTCTTCTTCTACTTCTACTTCTTCTTATCATTCCCCTTCTTCTTATTCTTCTTATTCATCTTCTTCTACACCTTCTTCTTCATCTTCTTCGTCTTCTTCTTCTCTGTCTTCTTCTTCTTCATAAAATTTTTCTTATTCTTCTTCTTGACCTCCTTCTGCTTCTTTGTCTTCTTCTTCTTTTTCTTTCGCTTCTTTTTCTTAATCTTTTTCTTCTTCTTCTTCTACAACTTCCTCTTTTCCTTCTTCTTCTTCTTCTTCTTCTCCTTCTCTTTCTCCTTCTCTGTCTTCTACCTCTTCTTCTTCTCCATCTTGTTCTTCTTCTTCTTCTTTTTCTTCTTCTTCTTTTTCTTCGTCTTGTTCTTCTATGTTTTCTTCTTATTTGTCTTCTTCGTCTTCTTCTTCTTCTTCGTCTCACCCTTCCTTGTCTTCCTCTGCTTTCTTTTTTCTTCTTCTTCTTCTTCTTCTTCTTCCTCTTCCATTTCTGCTTCGCCTTCTACTTCTTCTTCTTCTTCTTCTCCTTCTTCTTCTTCTTCTTCTTCAACTCCTTCTTCTTCTCCTTCTTCTTCTTCTTCTTCTTCTGCTTCTTCTTATTCTTCTTATTCATCTTCTTCTTCTTCTTCTTCTTTTTCTTCTTCTTCTTCTTCTCCTTCTTCTTCTTTTTTTTCTTCTTCTTCTTCTCCTTCTTCATCTTCTCCTTCTTCTCCTTCATCTCCTCCTTCTCCTTCATCTCCTCCTTCTCCTTCATCTCCTTCTTCTTCAACTCCTTCTTCTTCTCCTTCTTCTACTTCGTCTTCTTCTTCTTATTCTTCTTATTCTTCTTCTTCTTCTTCTTCTTCTTCTTCTTCATCTTCTCCTTCTTCTCCTTCATCTCCTCCTTCTCCTTCATCTCCTTCTTCTTCTCCTTCCTCTTCTTCTTCTTCTTCTTCTACTTCTTTGTGTTCGTCTTCTACTTCCTTTTCTCATCTTCTTGTTCTTATTCTTCTTCTTCTTCTTTGTCTCCTTCTTCGCCTTCTTCTTCTTCTTCTTTTTCTTCTTCGTCTTTTTCTTCTTCAACTTCTTCGACTTCTTCTTCTTCTTCTTCTTTTTCTTCTTCTTCTTGTTCTTCATTTTCTTCTTCTTCTTCTTCTTAATCACCATCATCATCTTTTTCTTCTTCATCATCATCTTCTTCTTCTTCTACTTCTTCTTCTTCTTCTCCCTCTACTTCTCCTTGTTCTCTTTCTTCTCCTTCTTCTGCTTCTTTTTCTTCTTCTTCTTCTTCTTCTTCTTCTTCATCACCATCATCATCTTCTTATTCTTCTTCTTCTCCTTCTTCTACTTATTTTTCTTCTTCTTCTTCTTCTTCTTCCCCTTTTTCTTCTTCTTCTTCTACATTGTTTCTTCTTCTTCATCCTCTTCTTCTTCTACTTCTTCTTCTTCTTTTTCTTACTCTTCTTCTTCCTCTTCTTCTTCTTCTCTTTCTTCAACTACATCTTCTTCTTCTTCTTCTTCTTCTTCTTGTCCATCGTCTTCCTCTTCTTCATCTTCCACTTCTACTTTTTTATCTTCTTTTTTTTATCTTCTTCTACTACTTCTTCTTCTTCTTCATCATCTTCTTCTTTGTCTCTTCCTTCATCATCTTCTTCTTCTTATTTTTCTGCTCCTTCAACTTCATCTTCTTCATCTTTTTGTCCTCTTTTTTCTTCTTCTTCTTCAACTTCTTCTTTTTCTTCTTTTTCCTCTTTTCCTTCTTCTACTTCTTCTTCTTCTCCATTTTCTTCTTCTTTCTCCTTCTTCTCCTTCTTTTTCTTCTTCTTCTTCTTCTTCTTCTTCTTCTATTTCATCATCTTCTTTTTCTTCTTCTTCTTCTTAAACTTCTTCTTCTACTTCTTCTTTTTCTTCTTCTTCTTCTTCTTCTCTTCTTCTTCTTCTTCTTCTACTACTTCTTCTTCTTCTACCTCTTCTTCTTCTTCTCTATCTTTTTCTGTACTTCTTCTTTTTCTTGTTATTCTTATTCTTCTTCTCCTCCTCTTCTTTCGTCTTCTTCTTCTTCTTGTTCTTCTTCTCCTCCTCCTCCTCCTCCTTCATCTTCTTCTTCTTCATCATGTTCCTCTTCTTTTTCATCTTCTTTTCTTCCTCCTACTTCTCCGTCTTCTTCTTCTTCTTATTCTTCTTCTTCTTCTTCGCCTTCTTCTTCTTCTTCTTCTTTCCCTTCTTCTTCTTCTTCATCTTCTTATTCTTCTTCTTCATCCACTCCTTCTTCTTCCTCTCCCCCTTCCTCTTCTTTTCTTCTTCTTCTTGATCTTGTTCATCTTCTTCTTCTTGTTCTTTGTCGAGTTCTTCCTCCTCCTCTTCTTCTTCTTCTACTTATTCTTAATTTTCTTCTTCTTCTACTTATTCTTCTTCTTCTCCATCTTCTTCTTCTTCTTCTCCTTCTTCTTCTTCTCCTTTTACTTCTTCTTCTTCTTCTTCTTCTTCTTTGCCATCTTCTTTTTCTTTTTCATCATCATCACCATCATCATCAACTTCTTCTTCTTCTTCTCCATCTTTTGTTACTTCTCCTTCTTCTCCTTCTTCTTCTTCTTCTTCTTCTTCTTTTTCTTCTTATTCTTCTTCTTCTTCATCTTCTCGTTCTTTTTCTTCTTCTTCTTCTTCTACTACTTCATTTTGTTCTTCCTCTTCTTCTTCTTCTTCTTATTCATCTTCTTTTTCATCTTCTTCTTCTTCTTTTTTTTCTTCCCCTTCTTTTACTTCTTGTTTTTTGTCTCCTTCTTCTTCTTCCTCTTCTTCTTCTTCTTCTTCTTCTTCTTCTTCTTCTTCTTCTTCTTCTTCTTCTTCTTTGTCATCTTCGTCTTCTTCTTGTACTTCTTCTTCCTCCTCTTCTTCTTTGTCATCTTCTTCTTCTTCTTCTTCTTCTTCTTCTTCTTCGTCCTCCTCTTCTTCTTTGTCATCTTCTTCTTCTTCTTCTTCTTCTTCTTCTTCGTCCTCCTCTTCTTCTTCTTCCTCTTCTCTTCTTATTCTTCCTTTTCTTCTTCTTCTTCTTCTTCTTCTTCTTCTTTGTCTTCTTCTTCTTCCTCTTCTTCTTTTTTTCTTCTTCTTCTTCTTTTTCTGCATCTTCTTTGTCATCGTCATCATCATCATCATCTTCTTCTTCTTCCTCCTCTTCTTCTCCTTCTTTTACTTGTTTTCCTTTTTCTCCTTCTTCTTCTTCTCCTCTTCCTTCTTCTTTTCCTTCTTCTCCTTCTTCTCCTTCTTCAGCTTCTTCTTCTCATTCTCCTTCTTCTTCGTCATTTTCTTCATGTTTTTCTTCTTTTTCTTCTACTTCTTCTTCATCTCCATCTTATTCTTCTTCTACTTCTTCTCCTTCTTGTTCTTTTTCTTCTACTTCTTTGTCTTCGTTTACCTTTTCTTCTTTGTCTTCTTCTTCCTCTTCCCCTACTTCTTCTTCTTCTTCTTCTTCTTCTCCTTCTACTTCTTGTTTTTGACTTGCTTCATCACATCTTCTTCTTCTTCTTCTTCTTCTACTTCTTCCTCTTCTTCTTCTTCTTCTTCCTCTTCTTTTACATCATCTTTCTTGACTTCTTCTTTTTCTTCTACTACATTTTCTTCTTCTTTGTCTTCTTCTTCTTCTTCTTCTTCTTCTATTACTATTACTTCTTCTTGTTCTTCTTCTTTGTCTCTTCCATCTTCATCTTCTTCTTCATCATCTTATTCATCTTCTTCTTCTTGTTTTTTGTCTCCTTCTTCTTTTTCTTCTTTTTCTTCTTTTTGTTCTTCTTCTTCTTCATCTTCTTCTTCTTCTTCGTCTTCTTCTTCTTCTCCTTCTTCTTCTTCTCCTTCTTCTTCTCCTTCTTCTTCTTCTTCTTCTTCCTCTTCTTCTTCTTCTTCTTCTTCTACTTCTCCTTCTGCTTCTCCTTCTTCTTCTTCATCATCATCACCATCATCATCGTGTTCTTCTTCTTCTTCTTCTTCTTTTTCTTCTCCTACTACTTCTTCACCTTCCTCTCCTTCTTCTCCTTTTTCTCCTTCTGCTTCTTATTTTTTTTCATCCTCTACTTCTTCTTCTTCTTCTTCTTCCTCTTCTTTTTATTCTTCATGTTCTTCTTCTTTTGCTTCTTCTTTGTCTTCTTCTTCGACTTCTTCTTCTTCTTCTCCCTCTACTTCTTCTCCTTCTTCTCCTTCTTCTCCTTCTTCTTCTTCTTCTTCTTCTTCTTTTTCCTCTTCTTCTTCTTCTTCTTCTTCTTATTCTTCCACTTTGTCTTCTTCTTCTTCTTTCTCTTCAACTTATTCTTCTTCTTCTTCTGCTTTGTCTTCTTCTTCTTCCTCTTCTTTTTCAACTTCTTGTTCTTTTTCTTCCTTTTCTTCTTCCTCTTCTTCTTTTTCTTTTTCTTCAACTACATCTTCTTCTTCTTCTTTTTCTTCATTTTTGTCTTCCTCTTCTTCATCTTCCACTTCCACTTCTTCGTCTTCTTCTTCTTCATCTTCTTCTTCTACTACTTCTTCTTCCTCTTCTTCTTCTTCTTCTTCCTCTTCTTCTTCTTTGTCTCTTCCTTCTTAATCTTCTTCTTCTTTTTCTCCTTCTTCCCCTTCTCCTTATTCTTACCCTTCTCTTTCTTCCTGTACTTATTATTCTTCTCCTTTTTTTCTTCCTCTTCTTCTTCTTCTTTTCCTATTATTTCTTCTTTTCCTTGTTCTTCTTCATCTTCTTCTTCTTCTTCTCCTCCTCCTTTTTCCACTTCTTTCTCCTTCTTCTCCTTCTTTTTCTTCTACTTTCCCTTCTTCTTCTTCTTCTTCTTCTTTGTCTTCTTCTTCCTCTTCTTCTTCTTCTTCTTCTACTTCTTCCTATTTTTCTTCTTATCCAACTTCTTCTTTTTCTTCTACTACTTCTTCTCCTCCTCCTCCTCCTCCTATTACTTCTTATTCTTCTTCTTCTTCTTCTTCTTCATCTTCTTCGACTTCTTCTTCTTAGTCTTCTTCTTCTTCTTTGTCTTCTTCTTTCTTTTCTTCTACTTCTTGTTCTTGTTCTTCTTCTTCTTCTTCTTCCTTTTCCTCTTCTTTCTCTTCTTCTTCTTTTTCTTCTTCGTCTTTTTCATCATCTTCTTCTTGTTCTTCGTCAAGTCCTTCCTCTTCTTCTTCTTCTTCTTCATTTTCTTCTTCTTCTTTTTATTCTTCTTCTCCTTCTACTTTTTCTCCTTCTTCTTCTTCTACTACTTCTTCATCATCTTCTTGTTCTTCTTCTTCTTCTTTTTCTTATTGTTCCTCTTCTTTTTCTTCTTTTTCTTCCTCTTCGTCTTCTTCTTCTTCTTCTTCTTCTTCTTTGTCTTCTTCTTCATCTTCTTCTTCTTCTTATTCATTTTCTCCTTGTTCTTCTTCTTCCTCTTCTTCTTCCTCTTCATTTACTCCTTCTTTTTCTTCTTCTTCTTCTTTATTTTCTTCTTCTTCTTATTCTTCTTCTTCTCCTTCCATTTTTCTCCTTGTTCTTCTTCTTCTCCTTCTTCTTCTTGGTCTACTTCTTCTTCTTCTTCTTCTTCTTCGCCTTCTTCTTCTTCTTCATCATCGCCACCATCATCTTCTTCTTCTTCTTCTTCTTCATCATCATCTGCTTCTTGTTCTTCTTATCCTTCTACTTCCTCTACTTGTTGTCCTTCTTCTCCTTCTTGTTCTACTTCTTTTTCTTCTTATTCTTCTTCTTCTTCATCTTCTTCTTCTTCTTCTTCTTCTTCTTCATCTTCTTTTTCGACTTCTTCTTTGTCTTCTTCTTTTTTTTCTTCCCCTGCTTCTACTTTTTCCTTTTTGTCTCCTTCTTCTTCTTCTTCCTCATCTTCTTCTTTGTCTTTTTTTTCTTATTCTTCTTTTTCCTCTACTACTTTGTGTTCTTCCTCTTCTTCTTCTACTTCTACTGCATCTTTTCCTCCTCTTCCTCTTCTTCTTCTTCTTATTCTTCTTATTCTTCTTGTTCTTGTTCTTCTTTTTCTTCTACACTGTCTTCCTCTTCTTCTTATTCTTTCCCATCTTCTTCTTCTTCTTCTTCTTCTTCTTATTTGTCTTCTTCCTCTTCCTCTTCTTCTTCTTTTTCTTCTTCTTCTTCTTCTTCTTCTTCTTCTTCTTCTTCTTCTTTGTCATCGTCACCATTATCTTCTTCTTCTTCCTCTTCTTCTTCTACTTCTTCTTCTTCTTCTTCTTCTTCTTCTTCTTCTTCTTCTCCTTCTCCTTCTTCTTCTTCTTCTCCTTCTTCTCCTTCTTTTGCTTCTTCTTCTTCTTCTTCTTCTCCTTCTCCTTCTTCTTTTTCTTTTCCTTCTTCTCCATCTTCGCCTTCTTTTGCTTCTTCTACTTCTTTATCATTTTCTTCATGCTTTTCTTCTTTTTCTTCTACTTCTTCTTCTTTGTCTCCTTCTTCTTCTTCTTCTTCTTCTACTTTATCTTCTTTTTCTTCCACGTCTTTGTCTTTGTTAACCTTTTCTTCTTCTTGTTCCTCTTTATCTTCTTCTTTTCTTCTTCTTTTTAATCATCTTCCTCTTCTTCTTCGTCTTCTTCTTCATATTATACTTCTTCTTCTTCACCTCCTCCACCAACTTCTCCTTCTACTTCTTCTTTTTCTTGTTTTCCTCCATCTTCTTCTTCTTCTTCTACTTCTTTTACTTCGTCTACTTCTTCTACATCTTCTTCTTCTTCTTCTTTGTCTTCCTCTTCTGCTTCCACTTCTTCTTCGACTTCTTCCTTGACTTCTTCTTCTTCTTTATCTTCCTTTTCTTCATCTTCTTATTATTCTTCTTCTTCTTCTTCTTATTCTTCTTTGTCTCTTCCATCTTCATCTTCTTCATCTTCTTCATCTTTTTCTTCGTCTCCTTCTTCTTCAACTTCTTCTTTTTCTTCTTCCTCTTCATCTCGTTCTTCTTCTTCTTCTTCTTCTTCTTCTTCTCCTTGTTCTTCTTCTTCTCCTCCTCCTCCTCCTCCTTCTTCTTCTTCTTCTTCTTCTTCTACTACTACTACTTCTTTTTCATCACCACCATCTTCTTCTTCTTTTTCCTCTTCTTCTTCTTCTTCTTATTCTTATTCTTATTCTTATTCTTCTTCTTCATCTTATTCTTCTTCTTCTTCTTCTTCTTCTTCTTCTTTCTCTTCTTCTTCTTCCTCCTCTTCTTCTTTGTCTTCTTCTTCGACTTCATCTTCTTCTTTTTCTTCCTTTTCTTCTTCCTCTTTTTCTTCTTCTCTCTTCTTCTTTTCCTTCTACAACATCATAATCATCTTCTTCTTCTACTTCTTCTTCTCCATCATCTTCCTCTTCTTCTTCTTCCTCTTCTTTGTCTTCCTTTCCACTTCTTTGCCTTCTACATCTTCATCTTCTTCTTGTTCAACTTCATCTTCTTCTTCTTCTTCTACTTTGTCTCCTCTTTCTTCATCTTCTTCTT
>JAIUJO010000718.1:52500-55000 GCA_023846275.1 Vanilla planifolia
CTTCTTCTTCTTCTTCTACTTCTTCTTCTTCTTCTTCTTCTTCTTCTTCTTCTTCTCCTTCCTCCTCTTGTTCTTCGCTTTCTCCTGCTTCTTCTTCACCTTCTTCTTCTCCTCCTCCTTGTTCTTCCTCTTCGTCTTTGCCTTCCAATTCTTTTTCTTTTCCCTTTTCTTATTCTTGTTCCTTTTCTTCTTCTTCTACTTCTTCTTTTCCTTCTTCTTCTTCTTCTTCTTCTTCTTTGTCTTCTACTTCTTTTTTGCCTTCTGCTTCGTCTTCTTTGCCTTCTTCTTCTTCTCCTCCTCCTTCTTAATCTCCTCCTTCTTAATCTCCTCGTCTTCTTCTTTGTCATCTTTTTTTCTTCTTCTTTGACTTCTTCTTATTGTTCTTCTTCAACTTCTTTTTCATCATGTTCTTCTTGTTCTTCTTCTTCTTCTTCTTTCCCTTCTTCTTGTTCTTGTTCTACTTATTCTTCTTCTTCATCTTCTTCTTCTTCTTCTTCTTTTTCTTGTTCTCCTTTCCCTCCTCCTCCTCCTCCTCCTTCTTCTCTTCTTCTTCTTTTTCTTCTTTTACTTCTTCTTCTCCATCATCTTCTTCTTCTTTTTCTTCTCATCATCATCATCATCATCTTCTTCCTCTTCCTCTTCTTCTTCTTCTTCTTATTCTTATTCTTATTCTTCTTCTTCTTCCTCTCCTACTTCTTCTTCTTCTTCTTCTTCTTCTTTAACTTCTTCTTCTCCTTCATCATCTTCTTCTTCCCCTACTTCTTTTCTTATTCTTCTACTTCCAATTCTTCTTCTTCTTCGCCATCTTCTTCCTCATCCTTTTCTTCTACTACTTTTTCTACTTCTTCCTCTTCTTCTTCTTGTTCGTCTTCTTCTACTTCTTCTCCTCCAACTTCTTCTTCTTCTTCTTAATTTTCTTCATCTTCCTCTTCTTCAGCTTCTTCTTCTTCTTCTTCTTCTTCTTCTTCTTCTTCTTTTCCTTCCTCTTCTCCTCCTCCTCCTCCTCCATCTTCTTCTTCTTCTACTACTTGTCCTTCTTCTCCTTCTTCTCCTTCTTCTTCTCCTTCATCTCCTTCTTCCCCTTCTTCTTCTTCTTCTTCTTCTTCTTCTATTACTACTACTACTTCTTCTTCGTCTAATTCTTCTTCTTCTTCATCTTCTTCGTATTCTTCTTGGGCTTTTTCTTCTTATTCTTGTTCTCCTTCTCCTTGTTCATCATCTTCATCATTTTCTTTTTCTTCTTCTTCTTCTGCTAATTCTTAATTATCATTTTCTTCTTCTTCTACTTCTTGTTTTTCTTTTTCATCTTCTTCTTCTTCCACAGCATCATCATCATGTTCTTCTTCTTCCCCTCCTTATTCTTCTTCCACATCATCATCATCATTTTTCTTCTTCTTCTTTGTCTTCTCCTTCTTCTTCCTCTCTTCTTCTTCTTTCTCTTCTTTTTCTTCTTCTTCTTCTCCTTCCTCTTCTTCTTCTTCATCTTCTTCTTTGTCTTCATCGTCTTCTTCTTCTTCTTCTTCCTCCTCTTCTTCTTCGAATTCTTCTTCGCCTTCTTCTTCATCCTCCTCTTCTTCTTCTTCTTCTTTGTTATTGACTTTTTCATCTTCTTCTTCTCCTCCTTAATCTTAATCTTCTTTTTCTTTCTTCTTCTTCTTCTTATTCTTATTCTTCTCCCTCTTCTTCTTCTTCTTCTTTCTCTTGTTCTTCTTCTACTTCTTCTTCTCCTCCTACTCCTTCTTCTTCATCTTCTTCATCTTCTTCTTCTTCTTCTTCTTCTTCTTCCTTCTTCTTCTTCTTCTTCTTCTTTTTCATCTTCTTGTTCTTCTTCTTGTTCTTCTTCGTCTTCTTCTTCTCCTACTTCGTCTTCTTCTACTTCTTCTTCTTCTTCTTCTTCTACTTCTTCTTCTTCTTCTTCTACTTCTTCTTCTTCTCATTCTTCTTTCCCTTCTTCTTCTTCTTCTTCTACTACTTCTTCTACTTCTTCTTCTTCTTCTTCCTCTCCTCCATCTCCTTCTTCTCCATCTACTTCTTCTTTTTCTTGTTTCCCTTCATCTTCTACTACTTCTTCTAATTCTTCTACTTCTTCTTCTTCTTCTTCGTCTTCTTCTTCTTCTTCCACTTCTTCTTCAACTTCTTCCTTGACTTCTACTTCTTCTTTATCATCCTTTTCTTCATCTTCTTCTTATTCTTCTTCTTATTCTTCTTCTTCTTCTTCTTCCTCTTCTTCTTCTTTTTTGTCTCTTCCTTCTACAACTTCTTCATTTTCTTCATCTTCTTCTTCTTGTTCTTCGTCTCCTTCTTCTTCGACTTCTTCTTCTTCTTCTTCTTCTCCTCCTCCTCCTCCTCCTCCTCCTCCTTCTTCTTCTTCTACTTCTTCTTCGCCTTCTTCTTCTACTTTTCATCACCACCATCTTCTTCTTCTTCTTCTTCTTCTTCTTCTCATTCTACTGCTTCTTCTTCTTCTACTTCTTCTTATTCTTATTCTTCTTCATCTTCT
>JAIUJO010000718.1:62500-65000 GCA_023846275.1 Vanilla planifolia
GTTTCTTCTCTTCTACTTCTTCTTCTTCCTCTTATTCTTCTTCTTCATCATCTTCTCTTCACCTTCTTCCTCTTTTATTTCATCTTCTTCTTCTTCTTTCTCTTCATTTTCTTCTTCTTCTTCTTCTTCCCTTTCTATTTCTTCTTCTTCTTCTTTTTCATCTTTTACTTCTTCTTCTTCTTCTTCTTCCTTTACCTCATCCTCTTCTACTTCTTCTTCTTCTTCTTCTTCTTCCTCTTGTTCTTCTTCTTCTTCCTCTCCTTCTTCTCCTTCTTCTTCTTCTTCTTCGCCATCATCTTCTTCTTCTACTTATTCTTCTTTTTCTTCGTCTTTTTCTTCGTCTTTTTCTTCTTCTTTTTCTTCTTCTTCTTCTTCATCTTTTTCTTCTCCTTCTTGTCCTTCTTCTTCTTCTTCTTCTTCATCTTCTTCTACTTATTCTTATTCTTCTTTGCCTTCTTCTTCTTCTTCATCTTCTACTTCATCTTCTTCTTTCTCCTCTTCTTCTTCCTCTTTTGCATCTTCTTCTTCTTCTTCGTCTTCCCCTTCGTCTTCTCCTTCTTCTTCTTCTTCTTCTTCTTATTCTACTTCATCTTCTTTTTTTTCTTCTTCTTCTTCTTCCTTGTTTTCTACTTCTTCTTTTTCTACATCTTTCTCCTTTTCTTCTACTTCATCTTTTTCTTCCTCTTGATCTTCTTCTTCTTCGTCTTCTTTGTCTTCTTCATCTTCTTCGACTTCTTCTTCTTCTTCTTCTCCTTCTTCTTCTTCGTCCGGTTGTTCTTCTTCTTCTTCTTCTTCTTCATCATCTTCATCATCTTCATCATCTTCATCATCATCTTCTTCTTCATCATCTTCTTCTTCATCATCTTCATTTTCTTCTTCTTCTCTTTCATCATCTTCTTCTTCTTCATCTTCTTATTCTATGTCTTCTTCTTCTTCTTTTTCATCTTCTTCTTCTTCTTCTCTATTTTTTCCTCTTTTTCTTCTTCATCATTTTCTTCTTTTTCCTTTTCTTCTTCTTCTTCTTCATCTTCATCTTTTTCTTGTTCGCCTTCTTCAACTACTTCTCTTTCTTTTTCTTCTACTTCTTCTTCAACTTCATTTTCTTCTTCTTCTTCTTTGTCTTCCAATTCTTTGTTTTCCTCTTCTTCTTCTTTGTCTTGTTCTTGTTCGATTTTTTCTTCTTCTTCTTCTTCTTCTTCTTCTCCTTCTTCTTCTTCTTCTTCTTCTTCTTCTTTTTCTTCTTCTTCTTCTTGTTCTTCTTGTTCTCCTTCTTATTTTTCTTCTTCATATAATTTTTCTTCTCCTCTTCTTCTTCTTCTTCCAATTCTTCTTCTTCTTCCTCTTCCTCTTCTTCTTTGTGTTCCTCTTCTATTTCTTCTTCCTCTTCTTCTTTGAATTCTTCTTCTTCTTCTTCTTCTTCTTCTTCTTCTTCTTCTCTTCTTCTTCTTCTACTTCTTCTTCGTCATCATTTTTTTCTTCTTCTTCTTCTTCTACCACTTTTTCTTCTTATTCTTCTTCTTCTTCTTCATGATTTTTTCTTCTTCTTCTTCTTCTTCTTCTTCTTCTCTTCTACTTCAACTACTTCTTCTTCTTGTTCGTCTTCATCTTGAACTTCTTCTTCTTCATCATCTTCTTCTTCTCTTTCTCTTCTACTTCTTCTTCTTCTTCTTCTTCTTCTTCTTCTTCTCCTTCTTCTTCTCCTTCATCATCATCTTCCTGTTCTTCTTCCTTTTAGCCCTCTTCTTCTCCTTCATCTTCTTCTTCTTCTACTTCTTCTTCTTCTTCTTATACTTCTTCAATTTCTTCTTCTTCTTCTTCAATTTCTTCTTCTTCTTCATTTTCTTCTTCTTCTTCTTCTCCTTCTTCTTCTTCTTCTTTTTCTTCTTCGTCTTCTTCTTCTTCATCTTCGTCCACTTTGTCTTCCACTTCTTCTTCTTCTTCTTCTTCGTCTTTGTGTTGATCTTCTTCTTCCTTATCTATTTCTCATTTTTCTTCTTTTTCTTCTTCTTCATTATTTTATACTTCTTCTTCTATTCTTGTTCTTCTCTATCTACGTCTTCTTCGTCTTCTTCTTCTTTGTCTTCATCTACTTCTTTTTCTTCTTCTATTTCTTTTTCATTTTAGTCTTCTTTTTCTCCTTCTTCTTTGTCTTCTTCTTCGTCTTCTTCCTCTTCTTCTTCTTCTTCTACCACTTCTTCTCATTCTTATTCTTCTTCTTCTTCTCTTTTTTTTCTTTTTCTTCTTCTTCTTCTTCTTCAACTTCTTCTTCTTCTTCTCCTCCTTCTCCTTCTCCGTCTCCTTCTTCTCCTTCTTCTTGTTCTTCTTCAATTTCTCCTTCTTCTTCTTCTTCTTTTCTTTTTCTTCTTCTTCTTCTCCTTCTTCTTCTTCTTCTTCTTCTTCTTATTCTTCTTTGTCTTTTGCTTCTTCTTCTTCTTCTTCTTTTTCTTCTATTTTTTGTTCTCCTTCTTCTTCTTCTATTTCTACTTCTTCTTGTTCTTCT
>JAIUJO010003047.1:0-2500 GCA_023846275.1 Vanilla planifolia
CTTCTTCATCTTCTTTTTCTTTATCTCGTATCTTCTTTTTCTTCTTCTACTTCTTATTCTTATTCTTATTCTTATTATCTATTATTCTTCTACTTCATTTTGTTCTTCTTCTTTCTCCTCCTTCACCTTCTTCTTCTTCCTCTCTTTATTCTCCTTTGTACTTCTTCTTCTTCATTGTCCTTCTCCTTCTTCTAATTCTTCTTTACTTCTTCATTTTCTTAGTCTTCTTCTTCTGCTTCCTCTTCATCTTCTTTTTTGTCTTATTCTTCTTCTTCTTCTACTTCTTCTTCTTCTTCCTCTTCTACTTCCCCTCTTTTTCTTCTTCTTTTTTCTTGTCCTCTTCTTATTCTTCTTCTTCTGCTTTGCTTCTTTTCTTCGTCTTCCTCATTTGTTCTTCTTCCTCTCCTTCATTTTTTCACATCTTCTTCTTCTTTGTCTTTTTTTTTCTTCTTCTTCCTCTTCTACTTCTTCTTGTTCTTCTTCTTATTATTTTTCTTCTTCTTCTCTTTGACTTCTTCTTCTTCTTCAGGTTCTTCTTCTTCAACTTCTTCTCTTCTTCTTCTTTTTGTTCTTCTTTTTCTCTCTTCTTCTTATTCCTCTTCTCTTTTTATTCTTCTTCATCTTCTCTTTTTCTTCTTCATCTACTTGTTTCTTTTCTTCTTTTCTACTTTTTCTTCTTCTTCTTCTTCACCATCTTCTTCTTCTACTTCTTCTAACTACTTATTCTTCTTCTTCATCTTTTATTCGTCTTCTTTCTCTTCTTCTTCTTCTTCTTCTTCTTCCTTCGCTTCTTCTTCTCCCTCCTCTTTATACTCTTCTTCTACTTCTTCTACTTCTTCCTCCTTGAATTCTTCTCTTCCTTTTTCTCCTTCCTCTTCTCCTTCTTATTCATCTTCTTCTTCTTCTTTTTCTCCTTCTTCAACTTCTACTTCTCTTACTTCTACTACTTCTTCTTCTTCTTCCTCCTCTGTTTCTTCTTCTTCTTTGCCTTCCTCTTCTTCTCCTTCTTCTTCTTCTTCTACTTCTTACTCTTCTTCTTTGTCTTCTTCTTCTTCTTCTCCTTCTTCCTCTTCTTCTTCTCTTCTTTGTCTTCTTCTTCATACAATCTTCTTCGTGTTCTTCTTCTTCTTCTTCATCTTCATCTTCCTGCTTTCCTTTTTCCACTTTTTTGACTTCTTCTTGTTCTTCTTCTTTATCTTCTTCTTTTCTGCTTCCTCTTTTTTTTTTCTTCTTCTTCATCCTCTTCTTCTTCTATGTCTTATATATCTTCACCATCTTCTTCTTCGCCTTCTTCCTCTTCTTATCTTCATCATCATCTTCTTCTTCTTCTTATTCTTATTCTACTTCTCCATCATCTTCTTCTTCTTTTTCTTCCTCTGTTTATTCTTCTTCTTCTTCTTCTTGTTCTACTACTACTACTGCTTCTTCTTCTTCTTCTTTTTCTTTGTCATCATCTTCTTCTTCTTCTTACACATTTCTTCTACTTCTTTTTCTTCATGTTTTTCTTCTTCTTCTTCTTCTTTTCCTTCTTCTCGTTATTCTTCTTCTTCTCTCCTTCTTCTTCTCCTTCTTCTTCTTCATGTCCTTATTCTTCTTCTTCATTTTATTTCTCTTCATCTTTTTTGTCTTTTCTCATTTGTCCTCTTCTTCTTCTTCACCTTCTTCTTTTTTGTCATCTTCTACTTCTTCATTTTTTTTCCTTCTTCTTCTAATGCTACTTCTTCCTCTTCTTCTTCTTCTTTTTGTTCTGCTTCTTCTTATTCGTATTCTTATTCTTCTTCTTAATCTTCTTCTTCTTCTTCTTCATGTTCATCTTTGCCTTCTTCCTACTCTTCTTCTCCTTCTTCTTCCTCTTCTCCTTCTTCTTCTTCTTCTTCTTCTTCTCCTTCTTCTTCAATGACTTCTTTTTTTCTTCTTCATATTCTTCTTCTTCTTCTTCATCTTCAGTTTTGCATTCTTCTTCTTCTTCTTCTCCTCTTCTTCTTCTTCTTCTTCTTCTTCTTCTTTATCTTCTTCCTCTTCTTCTACTTATCTTCTTCTTCTCCATCTTCATCTTCTCCATCTTCTTCTTCTCTGACTTCTCCTTCTTCTTCTTCTTCCTCTTCTTCTTCATCTTCTTTGTCTTCTTCTTCTTCTTCATTGTCTTCTTCTTCTTCCAATTCTTTGTCTTCCTCTTCTTCACCTACTTCTTTTTTTTCATTTTCATATTCTTCTTCTTCTTCCACTTGTTCTTCTTCTTTGCCTTCTTCTTCTTCTTCTTCTTCGTCTTATTTCACTTCTTCTACTTCATCTTCTTTTCTTCTTCATCATCTTCTTCTTTTTCTTGTTCTCCTTCTACTTCTCTTCTTCTTCTTCATCGTCTTCTTGTTCATCTTCTTCTTTTTCTTCTTCTTATTCTTCTTCTTCTTATAATTATTTCTATTGATATTGTTATTGTTCTTCTTTTTCTTCATCATCTTCTTCTTCTACTACTTCTCCTTCTCTTCTTCTTCTTCTTCTT
>JAIUJO010003047.1:7500-10000 GCA_023846275.1 Vanilla planifolia
CTCCTTCCCCTCCTTCTTCTTCTTCTTCTTCTTCTTTGTCTTTTTTTTCTCTTCTTCTTCATCTTCTTCTTCTTCTTCTTCCCCTTCTTCTTCTTCATCTTCTTCTTCTTCTTCTTCCCCTTCTTCTCCCTCTTCATCTTTTTCTTCTTCTTCTACCTCTTTTTATTCTCCTCCTCTTCTTCCTCCTCCTCGTAGTCCTCCTCCTTCTTATTCTTTTACTAGTACTTCTTCTTCTTCTTCTTCTTCTTCTTCTTCTTCTTCACTTTTTCTTCCTTATCTTTTTCTTCTTGTTCTTCTTCCTCTTCTTCTTCTTCCTCTTCTTCTTCTTCTTCTTCTTAATCTTCTTCTTTTTCATCTTGTTTTTCTTTATCTTCTTCTTATACTTCTTCTTGTTGTTGTTCCTATTCTTCTCCTTCCTATTTATCTAGTTCTTTGGTTGTTTTCATCTTCTTTGTCTTCTTCTTGCTCTACTTCTTTTTCTATTTCTTCTTCTTCTTCTTATTCTTCTGCTTCTTCTGTTTCTTCCTTTTTTTTCTACTTCTTCTTTGTCATCTTCTTCTTATTCTCATTCTTCTTCTCATTCTTCTTCTTTTTTTCTTCTTCTTCTCCTCCCCTATCTTCTTCTTCTTCTTCTCGGTCTTGTTCTTCTTCATCTTTATCTTCTTAGACTGCTTCCTTTTTTTCTTCTTCATCTTTTCCTTCTGCTTCTTCTTCTTCTTCCTCCCCCTCTTCTTCTTCTTCGTCTTCTTCTTCTTCATCTTCTTCTTCTTCAATTCTTCTTCATCTTCTTGTTTTTTTCTTCTTCTTCTTCTTCCTCTTCTTTATCTTCTTCTTCAACTTCTTCTTCTTCCTCTTCTTTATCTTCTTCTTCAACTTCTTCTACTTCTTCGCCTTCTCATTCTTGTTTTCTATCTTTTTTTTTCTTCTTCATCTTCTTCTTCTTCATCTTCTTCTTCTTTTTCTTCTTCTACATCTTTATCTTCTTCAATTTCTTCTTCTACCACTACTTCTTCTACTTCCTTTTCTCCTTTGTCCTCTTCTTCTTCTTCATCTTCTTCTTCTTTTTCATTGTCTTATTCTTCTTCTCATCTTGTTCTTCTTCCACTTCTTATGCCCCTTCTTCTTCTTCTTCTTCTTCTTCTTATTCTTATTTTTATTCTTACTCTTCGTCTTCTTCTTCTTCTTCTTCATCATCATCAACTTCTTCATCTTCTTCATCATCCTCTTCTTCCTCGTCTTCATCATCTTCTTCCTCCTCTTCTTCTTCTTCTTCCTCTCCTTCCACTTCTCCGCCTTCTTCTTCTTCGTCTCCTCTTCTTCATTTTTTTCTTCTACACCCTCTTCTTCTTCTTCTTCCTCTTCTTTTTCTTCTTCTTCTTCTTCTTCTTCTTCTGCTTCTATTTCTTCCTCATCTTCTTTTACTTCTACTTTCTCTTCTTCTTCTTTTTCTTTACTTCTTTTTCCTCTTCTTCTTCCACTCCTTCGTCTTCCTCTTCTTCTAATTCATTGCTTCTTCTTCTTATTGTTCTTGTTGTTCTTCTTCTTCTGCTTTATCTTCTTCAACTTCTTCTTCTTCTTTTTCTTCTTCTTTGTCTTCTTCTTCTTCTTCTTTCTAACTTTCTTCTTCTTCTTCTTCATTTCTTCTTCTTCTTCTTGTCTCCATTTTCTTTTTCTTCTTCTTCATCATCTTCTTCTTCTCCTTCTTCTTCTTTATGCTCTTCTTCTTCTTTTGCATCTTCCTTTTTGGCTTCTTTTTCTTCTTCTTTTACTTCTTTTTCATCATCTTCTTATTTTTCTTCTACTTCTTCTTTTTCACCTTCTTCTTCTTCTTTATCTTCTTCTTCTTCTTGCTTTTCTTTTTCTTTCTCTACTACTTCTTCCTCATCTTCATCTTCATCTTGTTTGACTTCATCTTCTTCTTCATCATCATCATCATCTTCTTCTTCTTCTTCGTCTTCTTCAACTTCTTCAACATCTTCAACATTATCTTCTTCTTCCTCTTCTTCTTCTTCTTCTTTTTCTTCTTCTACTACTACCTCTACTACAACTTCTTCCTTTTCTTCTTCGACTTCTTCTTCTTCTTTGTCTTCTTCTTCTTCTTCTTTCTTTCATTCTTCTCCTTCCTCTTCTTCTTCTACTTCTTCTTCTTCTTCTTCTTTCTTCTTTTCCTTCTTCTTCGACCTTTTTTTCTTCTTCTCCTTCTTCTTCTTCACCATCTTCTTGTTCTTCCTCTTCTTCTTCTTCTTCTGCCTTTTCATCTTCATCTTCTTTGTCTTCAACTTCTTTTTCTACTTCTACTTCTTCTTCATCTTTTTCCTCTTCATCTTGATCTTTGCCTTTTTCTCCTTCTCATTCTTTTTCTACTCTGCATCTTCTTTTTCATCATCATCTTCTTCTTCTTCTTCCTCTTCTTCTTCTTCTTCTTCTTCTTCTTCTTCTTCCTCTTCTTCTTCTTCTTCTTCTTCTTCTTCCTTTTCTTCTTCTTCTTCTTCTTCTTCTT
>JAIUJO010003047.1:15000-22500 GCA_023846275.1 Vanilla planifolia
TCTTCTTCTCCTTCTTCTTCTTCTGCTTCTTGTCCTTCTTCTCCTGCTTCTCCTTCTTCTTTTTCTTCTACTGCTACTTCTTCGTCTTCTTCAACTTTTACTTTCTCTTCTTCTTTTTCTTATTCTTTTTCTGCTTCTTCTTATTCTTCTTCTTTTACTTCTTCTTCTTCCTCTTCTTCTTTGTCTTCTACTTCTTCTTCTTATTCTTCTTCATGTAGTTCTTCTTCATCACCTTCTTCTTCTTCCTCTACTTCTTCCTCTTCTTCTTTTCTTTCTTCTTCTTCTTCTTTTCCACTTCTTCTAATTCTTTTTCTTCTTCTTCTTCTTTGTCTTCTACATCTTTTTCTTCCCCTTCTTCCTCTTCTTCTTCTTCTTCTTCAGCTTCTTCTTCTTCTTCTTCTTCATCTTTGTCTTCTTATTATTTTTCTTCTTCTTCCTCTTCTTCATCATCTTCTTCTTATTCATCTTCTTCTTCTTCATGTTCACCTTCTTCTTCATCATCATCTTCTTCTTCTTCTTCTTCAACTTCTCCTTTTCCTTCTCCTTCTTTTGCTTCTTCTTTTTCTTCTTCGTCGTTGTCGTCTTTTACTTCTTCGTTGCCTTCTTCTTCTTCTTTGTCTTCTTCTTCTTCTTTCTCTTCAACTTCTTCTTCTCCTTCTTTTGTTACCTTTTCTTCTTCTTCTTTTTTGCCTTCTTGTTTTTCATTTTCTTCATCTTCTTCTTCTTCTTTTTCTTCTTCTTCAATTTCTTCTTCTTCTTCGACTTCTTCTTCCTCTTCTTCTTCTTCTTCATCATCATCATCTTCTTCTTCTTCTTGTTGTTCTTCTTTGGCCTCTTTTTCATCATCTTCATCATCTTCTTCTTCTTCTTCTTCTTATTCTTCGTCTTCTTCTTCTTTGTTTTCTTCTTTTTGTTCTTCATTCTCTTCTTCTTCTTCTCCTTCTCCTTCTTCTTAGCCTTCTTCTCCTTTTTCCTCTTCTTCTTCAACTTCTTTTTCTTCTTTGTCTTCTTCTTGTCCTTTTTCTTGTTCTCCATCTTTTTCTTCTTCTTCATCTTCTACTTCTTCTACTTCTTCATCTTCTTCTCCTTCTTCTTCTCTTTCTTCATCTTCTTGTTCTACTTCTATTCTTCTTCTTCTTCTTCTTCTTCTTCTTCTCCTTCTTTGTCATCTTCTTCTCCTTCCCCTCCTTCTTCTTCTTCTTCTCCACCTCCCCCATCTTCTTCTTCTACTTGTTTTTCTTCTTCTTTTACTTCTTCTTTTTCTTCTTCTTCTTCTTTCTTATCTTCTTCTACGTCTTCTTCTTCTTCTCCTCCTCCTCCTCCTCCTTCTTCTTCTACTTCTTCTTCTTCTTCATCACCTTCTTCAACTGCTTCTTCTTTTTCTTCTACTTCTTCTTCTTCATCATCTTCTTCTTCTCCTTCATCTTCACCTTCTTCCTCTTCTTCTTTTTCTTTTTCCTCTTCCTCTTCTTCATCTAACTCTTCTATCTCATCATCATCTTCTTCTTCTTCTTCTTCTTCTTCTTCTTCTTCTTCCTCTTCTTTTTTCTCTTCTTATTCCTCTTTTCCATCTTCTTATACTTCGTCTCTTCTTCTTTTACTTCATCTTCTCCTTCTTTTTCTTGCTCTTCTTCTTCTTCTTCATCTTGCTCTTCGTCTTCTTCTTCTTTCACTTCTTCTTCTTTTTTCTTCTTCCTCTTCTTCTTTTTCCTGTTCTTCTTCTTCTACTTCTTTGTCATCTTCTCTTCATCTTTTTCTTCTTTGTCGTCTTCTTTATCTTCTTTTATTTTGTTCTATTCTTCTACTTCTTTTTCTTCTTCTTTTTCTACTTTTACTTATTCTTATTCTGCTTCTTCTTTTCCTTCTTCTACTTCTCCTTCTCTTTCTCCATATCCTTCTCCTTTTTCTTCTTCTTTTTCTTGTTCTCCTTCTTCAACTTATTCATCTACTCCTTCTCTTTCTCCTTCAACTTCTTCTTCTTCTTCTTGTTCTTCATCTACTTCTTCCTATTCTTCTTCCTCTTTTTTGCCTTCTTCTTCTTCTTCTTCTTCTTCTTCTCCATCTTCGTATTCTTATTCTTCTCCAACTTCTTCTTCTTCCTCTTCTTCTTCTTCTTATTGTTATTCTTCTTCTTCTTTTTCTTTTATTCCTTATTGTTCTTCTTCTTCTACTTCATTTTCTTCTTCATCTTCATCATCTTTGTCTTCTTCCTGTTCTTCTTCCTATGCTTCACCTTCTTATTTCTCTTCTAATTCTTTTTCTTCTTCTTCTTCTTCTTCTTCTTCTACTGCTTCTTCTTCTTCTTCTTCTTATTTTTCTTTTCCTTCTTCTTCTTCTTCAACATTTCTTTTTCTTCTGTCTTCTTCTTCTTCTTCTTCTAGTTCTTCTACTTCTTCTTCCCCTTCTCTTTTTCTTCATTTTCCTCTTCTTTATCTTCTTATTCGTCTTCTTCTTCAACTACTTCATCATCATCGTCTTCTTCTTCTTCATTTTCTTCTTCTTCTTCTTCTTCGTCTTCTTCTTGTTCGTCATCTATTTCTTCTACTTCTAATTCTTCTACTTCTTCTTCTTCTTCTTCATCTCGTTCTTCTTTTTCTTATTCTTTAACTTCTTCTTTTTCTTCTTCTTCTTCTTCTTCTTCTTCGTCTTCTTCTTCTTCTTCTTCCTCTACTATTGCTACATCATTTTCTTCTTCTCATTCTCCTTCTCGTTCTTCTCTTCTTCTTCTTCTTCTTCTTCGTCTTCTTCTTCTTCTTCCTTTTCTTCTTCTTCTTCTTCTTCTTTATTTGTCTTCTTCTGCTTCTTCTTTGTCTACTCCTTCTTCTTCTTCCTCTTCTTCTTCTTCTTCTTCTTCTTCTTTTCCTTCTT
The DNA here is from genome assembly GCA_023846275.1 of Vanilla planifolia. Lineage (NCBI taxonomy): Eukaryota > Viridiplantae > Streptophyta > Magnoliopsida > Asparagales > Orchidaceae > Vanilla > Vanilla planifolia. Next base: position 17,869 of record JAIUJO010003047.1, read on the forward strand.
CTTCTTTTTCTTTTTCTTTTTCTTCATCTTTAATTTCTTCTTCTTCTTCTTATTCTTCTCCTCCTTCTCTTCCTCCTCCTCCAAATTCTAGTTCTCCATCTTTTTTCTCCTTTTTCTTCCTCTCCTTCTTTTTCATCATCATCATCTTCTTCCTCTTCTTCTACTACTACTACTTCTTCTTCATCTTAGTCTATTTCTTCTTCTTTATCTTCAACTTCTTCTACTTCATCTTCTTCTTGTTCTCCTTCATTTTCATCTTCTTCATCTACTTTTTCTTCTTCTTCTTCTTCTTCTAGCTCTTCTATTTGATCATCTTCTTCTTCTTAATATTTTTCTTCTTCCACTTCTTCTTCATCTTCTTCTGCTTCATCTTCTTCTTCTTCAACTTCCTCTACTTCTCCATCTCTTTCTCCATATCCTTCTCCCTTTTCTTCTTCTTCTTCTTTGTCTTTTGCTCCTTCTACTTCTTCTTCTTCTTCTTCTTCTTCTTCTTCTTCTTCTTCTTCTACTCCTTCTTCTCCTTCTTCTTCTTATTCTTATTCAACTTCTTCTTCTTCTTCTTCTTCTTCTTCTTCTCCTTCTTCTTCTTCTCCTTGTCCTTCTCCTTCTTCTTTCTTCTTCTTCTTCATCATCTTCTTCTTCTACATCCTCTTCTTCTTTGTCTTCTTCTTCATCTTCTTCTTCTTCTTCTTCTTTCTCTTTGTCCACTTGTTTGTCTTTTTCTTCTTCCTCTTCTTCATTTTTTCTTTTTATTCTTCTTCTTCGTTTTCTTCTTATTCTTCTTCTTTTTCTTCTTCTCCTTCTTCTTTTTCATTTTCTTTTTCTTCATCTTCATCATCTTTTTCCTCTTCTTCTTTTTCTCTGACATCTTCTACTCCTTGTTCTTCTTCTTCTTCTCCTTCTTCTCCTTCTTCTTCTACATTTGCTTCCACTTCTTCTCCATCTTCTTCTTCTTCTTCAAGTTCTTCTTCTACTTTTCCTTCTTCATTTTCATCATCATGTTCTTCTTCTTCTCCTTCTTCTTCCACTTCTTGTCCTACTTCTTCTTCTTCTTCACCATCTTCTTCTTCTTCCTCTCTTCTTCTTCTTCCTCTTCTTCCACTCCTTTTTCTCCTTCTGCTACTTCTTTTTCCTCTTCTTCTTCTTGTTCTTCATACCTTCTTCCTATTCTTCTTAATCTTCTTCTTCTTCTTCTTCTTCTTCAACTTCTTCTACTTCTTATTCTTGTTTTTCTTCTTCTTCATCTTCACTTTTTTCTTTTTCTTCTTCTTCTTCTTCTACTTCTTTTTATTCTTCATCATCATCTTCTTCTTCTTCTTCTTCATCTTCGTCTTCTTCTTCTTCTTCTTCTTCTACTTCTTCTTCCTCTTGTCCTCCTTCTCCTTCTTCTCCTTCTACTCCTCCTTCTTCTTCTTCTTTTCTTATTCTTCTTGTTCTTCTTCTTCTTTTTCTCCTTCTTCTCGTTCATCTTTTTTTCCTCCTTTTTCTTCCACTTCTCTTTCTTCTTCTTTTTCTTCTATTCATACTACTACTACATCTTCTTCTTTTTCCTCTTCTTGTTCCTCTTCTTCATCTTTTTTGTTGTCTTCTTCCTCTTCCTTTTCTTTTTCTTCTTCTTCTTCATTGTTTTGTCTTCTTCTTCTTCTTCTTCTTTTTCTTCATTTTCTTCTTTTCTTCTTATTCTTCTTCTTCTTTGTTTTCATCTTCTTTTTCTTTGTCTTCTTCTTCTTCTTCTCCTCCGCCTACTTCTTGCTCTCCATCTTTTTTTCTCCTTCTTCTTTCTCTCCTTCTTCTTCTTCTTCTACTTCTTTTTCATCTTCTTCTTCTTCTTCATCTGCCACTTCTTCTCCTTTTCTTCTTCTACTTCCTCTCATTCTCCTTCTCATTCTTCTTCTCTTCTTCTTCTTCTTCTTCCTCTACTTCTTCCTTTTTTGTTTTCATCATCATCATCATCAACTTCTTCTTCTCCTTCTTCTTCTTCTTCTTCTTTGTCTTCTTCTTTTTCTTCTTCTTCTTCTCCTTCTTCTTCTTCCTCGCCTACTTCTTCTTTTTTTGTCTTCACCTTATTTTTCTCATTCTTCTTCTTATTCTACTTCCTCTTCTTCTTCTTCCTCTTCTACTTCTTATTCTCCATCTTTTTCTTCTCCTTCTTATTCGTCTTCTTCTTCTTCTACTACTACTTTTTCTTCTTCTCCTTCTTCTTCTTTTTCTTATTCATCATCATCATCATCTTCTCCTTTTTCTTCCTCTTCTTCTGTTTCTTCTTCTTCTTCTTCTTTTTCCTCTTCTTCCTCCTTGTCTTCTTCTTCTTCTCCTTCCCCTTTGTCTTCTTCTTCTTCTTCTTCTTTTTCTTCATCTTACTCTACCTCCTTTTTTCTCCTTCTTCATCCTCTTGTTCTTCCTCTTCTTCTTCTTTTTCTTCTCCATCTTCTCCTTCTTCTCCTTCCTCTCCTTCTTCTTCTTCTTCTTCTTCTTCTTTGTCATCTTCTTTTTCTTCTTCTTCTTCTTTCTCTTCTTTGCCTACGCCTTCTTCTTCTTTTTTTGTCTTCATCTTTTTTTTCTTATTCTTCTTCTTATTCTCCTTCTTCTTCTTCTTCTTTTCCTTCTTCTTATTCTCCATCTTTTTCTTTTCCTTCTTCTTCTCCTTCTTCAATTTCCTTCTTTTTCTTCTTCACCTTCTTCTTCTTCATCATCAACTTCTTCCTCCTCTTCTTGTACTCCTTCTTCTTCTTCTTCTTCTTTGTCTTCTTCTTCTTCTTCTTCTTATTCTTCTTCTTCATCGTCATCATCATCATCATCCATCAACTTCTTCTCCTTCTTATTCCGTTACTTGTTCCGCTTTTTCTTCTTCTTTTTCTTCTTCATTTCCTACTTCTCCTCCTTCTTCGTCTTCTTCCACATCTTCTTCTTATATTCTACTTCTTCTCTTTCTTCTCCTTCTTCTTCCCTCGCTTCTTCTCATTTTCTTCTTCTTCTTCTTCTTTTTCTTCTTCTTTTTCTTCTTCTTCTTCTTCTTCTTCTTCTTCTTCTTTTTCTTCTTCTTTGTCTTCTCCTTTATTACTTTTTTCTTCTTCTTCTTTCTCTTCTTCTTCTTTCTCTTCTTCTTTTTCTTCTTTTCTTCTTCTTTGTCTTCTTTGCCTCCATCTACTTCTTTTTCTATTTATTCATCTTCTTCTTCTTCTTCTTCCTCTTTTTCTTCATTTTCTTCTTCTTCTTCTTCTCCTTGTTTGTTTTCATCTTCATCTTCTTCTTCCTCTTGCTCCTCCTCTTCTTCTTCTTCTACTTCCTTTCCATCTCCTTCTTCCCCTTCTTTTTCTTTTTGTTCTTCTTCTTCTTCTTCTTTTTCTTCTTTTACTACTACTTTTTCTTCTTCTTCTTCTTCTCCTTCTTCACCTTCTTTTTCTTCTTCTTCTTCTTCCTCTTCTTCAAGTTCTTCTTCATTGTCTTCCTCTTTTTCATCTCTTCTTCTTCTTCCTCTTCTTCTTCTTCTTCTTCTTATTCCTATACTTCTTCTACTTCTTCTTCTTCTTCTTCTTCTTGCCTTTCTTCTTCCTCTTCTTCTTCTTCTTCTACCTCATCTCCTTCTTCTTCTCCTTCTTCTTCTTCTTATTCATCTTCATCTTCGTTGTCTTCTTCTTCTTCTTCTTCTTCTCGTTCTCCTTCTTTTACATCTTCTTCCTTTGCTTATTTGTCTTCTTCTTCTTCTTTTTCATGTTCTTCTTTGTCTTCATCTTGTTTTTCATCTTCTTCTTTTTCTTCTAATTCTTATCTTTCTTCTTCTCCTCCTCCTTCTTCTTCTTCTTCTTCTCCTTGTTCATCTATTTTTTCTTCTTCTTCTTCTCCTTTTTCTTCTTGTTCTTTTCCTCCTTCCTTTTCTTCTTCTCTTTTTTTTACCTCTTGTTCTAGCTCATGCTCTTATTCTTGTTCTCCTTCTTCATCATCTTCTCCTTCGTTTTCTTCATCTTGTTTTTCTTCCTCTTTGTCTTCTTCTACTTCTTTGTCTTCTCCTTCTTCTTCTTTGTCATCTTCTTCCTCTTCTTCTTCTTCTTCTACTACTCCTTTTTCTTCATCTCTTCTTCTTCTTCGTCTTGTTCTTGTTCTTCTTCTTCATCTTCTTCACATTCTTATTCTCGTTCTTCTTCTTCTTCTTCTTCTTCTTCTTCTTGTTCTCCTCCTCCTCCTTCTTCCTCTCTTGTTGTTCTTCTTCTTCTTCAGCTTCTTCTTCGTCTTGTTTTTCTTCATGATCATCATCATCGTCTTCTTCTTCTTCTTCATTTTCTTCTCCTTGTTCTTCTTTTTCTTCTTTTCTCCTTCTTCTTGTTCTTCTTCTTCTTCTTCTTCTTCCTCTACTTCTTATTCTTCTTCTTCTTCTTCCCCTTAGTCTTCTTCTTCTTCTTCTTCTTCTTCTACTTCTTCTTTTGCTTCATTTTCTCAAACTTCTTCTTCTTCTTCTTCTTCCTCAATTTCTCCTTCTTGTTCTTCTTGATTTTCTTTTCCTTCTTCTCCTTCTTATTCCTCCTTTTCTTCTTCTTCAACTTCTTACCCTGCTTTTTCTTCTTCTTCTTTTTCTTCTTTTTGATCTTATTATTCTTCTAATACTTCTTCTACCTCTTCTTCTTCTTCTTCTTCTTC
>JAIUJO010003047.1:32500-55000 GCA_023846275.1 Vanilla planifolia
TCTTCTTCTTCTTCTTCTTCTTCTTCCTCTTCTTTTTTCTCTTCTTATTCCACTTTTTCGTCTTCTTATTCTTCGTCTCTTCTTCTTTTACTTCATCTTCTCCTTCTTTTTCTTCCTCTTCTTCTTCTTCATCTTCCTCCTCGTCTTCTTCTTCTTTCACTTCTTCTTTTTCTTCTTCTACTTCTTCTTCATCCTATTCTTCTTCTTCTTCTTCATTGTCCTCTTCTTCTTCATCTTTTTCTTCTTTGTTGTCTTCTTTATCTTCTTTTATTCTATTCTATTCTTCTACTTCTTCTTTTTCTTCTTCTTTTTTTACTTCTACTTCTTCATATTCTGCTTCTTCTTCTTCTTCTTCTACTTCTCCTTCTCTTTCTCCGTATCCTTCTCTTTTTTCTTCTTCTTTTTCTTGTTCTCTTTCTTCATCTTGTTCTTCTACTCCACTTTCTACTTCTTCTTTTTCAACTTCTTCTTCTTCTTCTTGTTCTTCTTCTTCTTCCTCTTCTTTGCCTTCTTCTTCTTCTTCTTTTTCTCCATCTTCGTGTTCTTCTTCTTCTACAACTTCTTCTTCTTCTTCTTCTTCTTCTTTTTATTGCTATTCGTCTTCCTTTTTTTCTTTTATTCCTTATTGTTCTTCTTCTTCTACTTCGTCTTCTTCTCCATCTCCGTCATCTTTGTCTTCTTCCTCTTCTTGTTCCTATGCCTTACATTCTTATTTCTCTTCTTATTCTTTTTCTTCTACTTCTTCTTCTACTACTTCTTCTTATTATTATTTTTCTTTGCCTTCTTCTTCTTCTTCGACTTTTCTTTTTCTTCTTTGTCTTCTTCTTCTTCTTCTACTTCTTCTTCTTCTTCCCCTTCTCTTTTTCTTCATTTTCCTCTTCTTTATCTTCTTCTTATCTTCTTCTTCTACTACTTCATCATCATTGTCTTCTTCTTCTGCATTTTCTTCTTCTTCTTCTTCTTTGTCTTCTTCTTATTCATTATCTACTTCTTCTTCTTCTAATTCTTCTTCTTCTTCTTCTTCTTCTTTATCTCGTTCCTCTTTTTCTTATTCTTTAACTTCTTTTTTTTCTTCTTCTTCTTCGTCTTCTTCTTCTTCTTCTTCTTCTTCTTCATCTTCTTCTACTTCGTATTCTTGTTTTTCTTCTTCTTCATAATCACTTTTTTCTTTTTCTACTTCTTCTTCTACATCTTTTTCTTCTTCATCATCATCTTCTTCTTCTTCATCTTCATCTTCATCTTCTCCTTCTTCTTCTTCTTCTACTTCTTCTTCTTCTTGTCCTTCTTCTTCTTCTCCTTTTACTCCTTCCTCTTCTTCTTCTTTTCATATTCTTCTTCTTCTTCTTCTTGTCCACCTTCTTCTTGTTCTCTTATTTTCCTCCTTTTTCTTCCTTTTCTCCTTCTTCTTCTTCTTCTTCTACTAAAACTACTACTACTACATCTTCTGCTTTTTCCTCTTCCTATTCTTCTTCTTCTTTTTCTTTGTCTCTTCTTCCTCTTCCTTTTCTTTTTCTTCTTCTTCTTCATTGTTTTTGTCTTCTTCTTCTTTTTCTTCTTCTTGCTTTTCTTCATTTTCTTCTTCTTTTCTTCTTATTCTTCTTCTTTGTCTTCATCTTCTTTTTCTTCGTCTTCTTCTTCTTCTTCTCCTCCACCTACTTCTTGCTCTCCATCTTTTTTTCTCCTTCTTCTTCTTCTTCTTTGTCTGCTACTTCTTCTTTTTCTTTTTCTACTTCCTCTTATTCTCCTTCTCATTCTTCTTCTCTTCTTCTTCTTCTTCTTCCTCTACTTCTTCTTCTTTTTGTTTTCATCATCATCATCATCGACTTCTTCTTCTCCTTCTTCTTCTTCTATCTTCTCCTTTTTCTTCTTCTTCTTCTTTGTCTTCTTCTTCTTCTTCTTCTTCTCCTTCTCCTTCTTCTTCTTCGCCTACTTCTTCTTCTTCTTTTTTTGTCTTCATCTAATTTTTCTTATTCTTCTTCTTATTCTACTTTTTCTTCTTCTTCTTCTCCTTCTACTTCTTATTCTCCATCATTTTCTTCTCCTTCTTCTACTACTACTTTTTCTTCTTCTTCTTTTTCTTATTCTTCATCATCATCATCATCTTCTTCTTCTTCTTCTTTTATTTCATTTTTTTCTTCTTGTTCATCTTTTTCCTCTTCTTGCTTTTCTTTTTCTTCCTCTTCTTCTTCTTCTTCTTCTTCATCTCATTCTTCTACTTATTCTTCTTCTTCTTCCTCTTCTTCTTCATCTTTGTCTTCTTCTTTTTCTTCTTCTTCTTCATCATCATCTTCTTCTTCTTCTCGTTCTTCTTCTTCTTTGCCTACTTCTTCTTCTTCTTTTTTTGTCTTCATCTTTTTTTCTTATTCTTCTTCTTGTTATCCTTCTCCTTCTTCTTCTTCTTCTCCTTCTACTTCTTATTCTCCATCTTTTTCTTCTACTTCTTCCTCTTCTTCTTCAATTTCCATCATTTTCTTCTTCACCTTCTTCTTCATCATCATCTTCTTCTTCCTCCTCTTCTTGTTCTCCTTCTTCTTCTTCTTCTATGTCTTCTTCTTCTTCTTCTTATTCTTCTTCTTCATCGTCATCATCATCATCATCCATCTACTTCTTCTCCTTGTTATTCCGTTACTTGTTCCGCTTTTTCTTCTTTTTTTTCTTCATTTCCTACTTCTCCTTCTTCCTCTCCTTCGTCTTCTTCCACTTCTTATATTTCTACTTCTTCTCTTTCTTCTCCTTCTTCTTCTCTCGCTTCTTATTTTCTTCTCCTTCTTTTTCTTCTTCTTTTTCTTCTTCTTCTTCTTCTTCTTCTTCTTCTTCCTTTTCTTCTTCTTTGTCTTCTCCTTTATCACTTTTTTCTTCTTCTTCTTCTTTCTCTTCTTCTTTTTCTTCTTTTTTTCTTCTTTGTCTTCTTTGCGTTCATCTACTTCTTTTTCTTTTTATTCATCTCTTCTTCTTCTTCTTCTTCTTCATTTTCTTCTTGTTCTTCTTCTTCTTCTTCTTCTTCTTCTCCTTTTTCTTTGTTTTCATCTTCGTCTTCTTCTTCTTCATCTTCTTCTTCCTCTTCTTTCTCCTATTCTTCTTCTTCTAACTCCTTTCTATCTCCTTCTTCCCCTACTTTTTCTTTTTGTTCTACTTCTTCTTCCTCTTTTTCTTCTTCTACTACTACTTTTTCTTCTTCTTCCTCTTTTTCTTCTTCACCATCTTCTTCTTCTTCTTCTTCTCCTTCTTCCTCTTCTTCTTCTTCTTCTTCTTCTTCTTCTTCTTTTTCTTCTTCATCATCTTCTTCTTTTTTGTCTTCCTCTTCTTCATCTCTTATTCTTCCTCCTCTTCTTCTTCTTCTTCTTCTTATTCCTCTTCTTCTTCTACTTCTTTTTCTTCTTCTTCTTCTTCTTCTTGTTTTTCTTCTTCCTCTTCTTCTCTTCTTCTGCCACATCTTCTTCTTCTTCTCCTTCTTCTTCTTATTATTCATCTTCTTCTTCTTATTCTTCTTCTTCTTTTATGATGTTCTTTGTCGACATCATCTTGTTTTTCTTCTTCTTCTTTTTCTTCTAATTCTTATCTTTCTTCTTCTCCTCCTCCTCCTTCTTCTTCTTCTTCTTCTCCTTGTTCATCTCTTTTTTCTTCTTCTTCTTCTCCTTTTTGTTCTTGTTCTTTTGCTCCTTCCTCTTCTTCTTGTCCTTTTTCTACCTCTTGTTCTAGTTCATGTTCTTCTTCTTCTTCTCCTTCTTCATCATCTTCTTCTTCGTTTTCTTCGTCTTTTTTTTCTTCCTCTTTGTCTTCTTCAACTTCTTCGTCTTCTCCTTCTTCTTCTTTGCCTTCTTCTTCTTCTTCTTCTTCTTCTTCTTCTTCTTCTTCTACTGCTCCTTTTTCTTCATCTCTTCTTCTTCTTCATCTTGTTCATGTTCTTGTTCTTGATCTTCTTTGCATTCTTATTCTCATTCTTCTTCTTGTTCTTCTTCTTCTTCTTCTTCTTATTCTTATTCTTTTTCTTCTTCTTCTTCTTCATGTTCTCCTCCTCCTCCTTCTTCTTCCTCTCTTGTTCTACTTCTTCTTCTTCTTCTTCATCTGATTTTTCTTCTTCTTCTTCTTCTTCTTTTTCTTCATGATCATTATCATCATCTTCTTCTTCTTCTTCATTTTCTTCTTCTCCTTGTTCTTCTTTTTCTTCTTCTTTTCTCCTTCTTCTTCTTCTTCTTCTTTATCTTCTTCTTCTTGTTCTTCTCCCTCTACTTCTTATTCTTCTTTGTTTTCATGTTCTTCTTCTTCTTCTTCTACTGCTACTACTTCTTCTGCTTCATTTTCTCTTCGAACTTCTTCTTCCTCAATTTCTCCTTCTTGTTCTTCTTCATCTTCTTTTCCTTCTTCTACTTCTTATTCCTCCTTTTTTTTCTCCCTCATCTTCTTACCCATCTTTTTCTTCTTCTTCTGTTTCTTCTTTTTGATCTTATTATTCTTCTAATACTTCTTCTTCCTCTTCTTCTTCTAATACTTCTTCTTTGCCTTCTTGTTCTTTTTCTTCTTCTTCTTTGTCTTCTTCTTCACCTTCTTCTTCTTCTTCTTCTTCTTCTTCTTCTTCGCCTTCTTCATTTTCTTCTTGTCTTCTTCTTGCTCCTCCTAATCTTTTTCTTCTTCTTCTTCTTCCTCTTCTTCTTTCTCTTCTTCTTCTTCTTCTTCCTCTTCATCCTCTTCTTCTTCTTCTTCATTGCATTTTTATTCTTCTTCATCATCATCTAATGGGAGTGAATTTAAGAATGAATATTTTAGTGAGTTTTGTAAAGAGAAAGGAATCAAACATCAATTCACATGCCCATATACACTACAACAGAATGGCATTGTAGAAAGAAAGAATAGAACATTAGTTGAGATGGGTAGAACCATGTTAGCCGAATATAACTTACCCAAATATTTTTGGGCCGAAGCTATTAGCACGGCGTGTTACATCATAAATAGGGTTAATTTGAGACCAATGTTGAAGAAAACTCCTTATGAATTGCTAAGGAAGAAGAAACCAAATCTTAGTTATTTTCATGTTTTTGGTTGTAAGTGCACTATTCTTAAAAATGAGAGAGCAAACTTAGGAAAGTTTGATGAGAAGGCAAGTGTAGGAATCTTTTTAGGGTATTCATCAATTAGAAAAGCATATAGAGTTTTTAATCAAGAATCACATAAAATAGACAAAGCAATGCATGTTGTGTTTGATGAGATAATTTAACTAGTTAGTGAAAAACATTTAGAAGATGAAATAGAATTAGTAAAGAATCTAGATTTAGATAAAGAAAAAATAGAAAATCTAGAAATAGAAAGAGAAAAAGAAAAAGAAAATAATTTATCTAAAGGATGGAAATTTGCAACCTCGCATCCAAAAGATTTGATTATTGGAGATGTGAACCAAGGAGTGAAGACTAGAGCTTCAATTAGAGATATAGATTATAGTGCCTTTGTGTCATTTTTTGAACCCAATTCTATAGAAGAAACCCTTGTAGATGATTATTAGGTTCAAGCTATGAATGAAGAGTTAGACCAATTTGAAAGAAATCAAGTTTGGGAATTAGTACCAAGACCTAGTGATCAACAAGTAATTGGTACTAGATGGGTCTATAAAAATAAATTAGATGAAAATGGTGTAATAATTAGGAATAAGGCTAGACTTGTTGCTAAGGGATATAGTCAAATAGAAGGTATTGATTTTGAGGATTCATTTGCACCTGTAGCTAGGTTAAAAGCAATTAGATTACTTCTAGCATATTCATGTTATAAAAACTTTAGGTTGTTTCAAATGGATGTAAAAGTGCTTTCTTGAATGGGATAATAGAAGAAGATGTGTTTGTAGAACAACCCCCAGGTTTTGAGGATCATGCACAAAGTAATTATGTTTATAAGCTTAAGAAAGCTCTTTACGACCTTAAGCAAGCTCCACGTGCATGGTACCATAGGTTGAGTAACTATCTAGTAGATAGTGGCTTTAGAAAAGGTAAATCGGATACTACATTATTTCTAAAGTCATTAGGAGATGATTTATTAATTGTTCAAATTTATGTTGATGATATTATTTTTGGTAGCACAAAAGAAGAAATGTGTAGAGAATTTGGAGATCTTATGACTAAGGAATTTGAAATGAGTATGATGGGTGAGCTAAATTTCTTTTTAGGGCTACAAATAAAACAACTAAAAGATGGTATTTTCATTTCTCAAAAAAAATACTTGAAAGAAATATTTAAAAAATATGGCTATGAGAATATGAAAATTAGGAAAATTCCCATGAATCAATCCATTCATTTAGATCTAGATGAACAAGGGAAAACAATAGATCAAAAATTTTATAGAGGACTTATAGGATCTTTATTGTACCTTACAGCTAGTAGACCTGACATTCTATTTAGTTTTGGATTATGTGCTAGGTTCCAAGCAAACCCAAAGGAAAGTCATTTGAAAGCTGTTAAAGCAATTTTCAAATATTTGAAGGGAACCATGACACTAGGATTATGATATCCTAGAAATGAACTCTCTTGTGAGCTCGTTGGCTATACAGATTCAGATTTAGGAGGATCTAGAGTGGATAGGAAGAGCACATCAAGAACATGTCAATTTTTAGGACATTGTCTTATTTCATGGTCAAGCAAAAAATAAAATTGTATAGCCTTGTCAACAACAGAAGCTGAATATGTTGCAGCTGGAAGTTGTGTTGCTAAAGTAGTATGGTTAAGACAACAACTTCAAGACTATGGTTTAGAAGTCACACATATACCTATTAGAATTGAAAATACTAGTGCATTAGCATTAGCTAACAATCAAGTTCATCATTCTAGGACTAAGCACATAGATGTTAGATATCACTTTATTAGAGACCAAGTGGCTAAAGGATTAATAGAATTAGAATATGTTCCTACTAAGCTTGAATTGGCTGAAATTTTTACCAAACCCTTACCATCGGAGCAATTTCAAACATTGAGAGAACAATTAGGAATTTTAGACATTGCTTAGGATTCACTCCCTTTTGATGGTGTCAAAGGGGGAGAATAGTTAGAAGCGAGGGGAAGTATCAAAAAATGCATCAAGATAGGGGGGAGCATATTTTTTTCTCCCTATGAATTGTATTTTAAACACTTATTTTTATTTAAGACATTTATGTCTTGCCATCATCAAAAGGGGGAGAGTGTTACACCCTTGTGTTTGATGAGTCAAGCATAAATGTGTATATTTTATTTGGGCTTGATTTTAAGTAAAATTGTTAGTAATTAATTAAATCAAGCCATGTATTTTAGATGTCTAAAATAATGGTCTCTAAGGGCCTTGAGGTCATCACATACTTCAAGGAAATTTGAGACATGCACAAGATTTTTTATAATTGAATTTCTTTTTATTTCTCTTGAATTTGATATGTCCAAACTTTGAGATTATGAGGCGCACTAGTATTATTAACATTTAAAAATATTATAAAGTTATTTAATACTGAATTTTGATTTTTGGGCCAAGCATATTTGACAAAATGTATAGACATTGGTATTTGATTTTTTAATATTGCTTTGGAATTGTTTTTCATGAATTTTTTTCACAGCTATTTAAATAACTTATAATATTATAAGAATATAAAATTATCTTTATACACTTATATTCAAATTTTTGGCACAAAAATTCGTCAAAAATACCCTAAAACAGCTGAAGTCTCGGAAAAATGCACTGTAGCAATGGGAGGGTCGACCCGGTGCGAAAACAGCCCGTCCAGGTCTTTTAGAAATTAAAAATTTAATTTAAAAATAAAAGTTTCGTTGACCCGAGAAGGCAGAGCCAAGCCCGTCGAGAGGAGCTCGGCTAGTGCTGGTCAACGGTCAAATCAACAGTGCCTGGCTAAAGCCAAGCTCGCCCAAAGCCCGCCGAGAGGAGCTCGGCTAGGTCAAAATGCAGCGCGGTCAACAAGCAATGAACAATGCTTGGCTAAGTCAACCCGAACCAGGTGATCAAGTCCTGGTCAAGGAAGGGGGGAGCCAACCCCAAAGAGGCTCGTAATTTAAACAGGGTGGATTTCTTATATAGCACTCCAACACTTCCGCATACGCAATGTGGGACTAAAAATCCCAGTTTCAGCCTTCACAGGATCCAATGGCTCAGATCAAGCCAGCCCGGATCCAACGCACAGGATTCATCCCGTAAGGTAAAATCTGTGTCGTTCATCTTTGCGCCCGGATCCTACGCACGGGATTAAATCGCGTAAACGGTAATCGCGAGATTTAATCCGTGCCGTTCGATTATGCGCCAGGATCCAACGCTCTGGATTAAGCCCGAACTGTAAAATGCATAAATCAATCGCGCCGTTCGTTTTTGGGCCAGGATCGGACGGTGGCTACTTTCCGTCCGTTGCCCAAACGACTAGTTAATTTTTGGAGCCGTTGGTGGTGTTTTTAGAGCTCAAATTTGAGCTCTATAAATAGGGAAAATTGATGTATTTTTCAATTTAACCTTTGCTAAATTTTCCAAAGATTTCAGATCTCAAAATTCGAGCACTCAAGCAAAAACGGTGCATCCAAGCTCAAAAAGCAAAGCGGCAAGAAGACTATTGGAATTAAAGGTTTTTCAATTATTTCTCCATTTCTATCCCTCTAATTTGTCGATTGTGTGTGCCTCCTCTTTTCTCCTATTTCTCTTAAGTTTTTTTGCCAATTGTTGTACTTTTCGTTTTGGGGCAAGGGCATCCCGGCAGTAGTGCTAAAGCCCCGGGTTTGAGTTGAGCCCGGTAAAAACTCAAGTAGGTTTGGGATTAGCCATAGTAAAAATCCCAAGTAGGTTTGAGGTGAACCGTACGAAAAACCTCACTTGTAATCGGTGCATTTAGTGGATTTTTCCCAACACCGATTGGGGGTGGACGTAGACTCGGTTTTGAGTCGAACCACTTAAAAATTTGTGAGTTCAACTCTCTTTACTCTTGCTTAAAGGTTTTTAAGTTTAATTTCGAAATTCATAAAATTTTAAATACACAATTCACCTCCCCCCTCTTGTGGGATTTCCTTAGCACGAAACACTTCAATTGGTATCAGAGCAAGGAACCCCAAATTACGTGAGTAACATCACATGGTAGATCTTCTTGTGCTAAGTGAAGGCTTTCTCACAATTCTTGTTTTTTGTTTGTGATTTTGTATGGCTTCCTCTTTGATCGAAATGAATGCAACTTTATGTGAAGGTTTTTCTTCAAATTGGCCTCCATTATTTAAAGGAGAATTTTACTTATATTGGAAAAATTGTTTTAGAATTTTCATTCAATCTATTAATTTAGAATTATGGGAAGTTATGACTATGCCTTGTGAACTTCCTAGAAATTCTTCTACTAATGAAGTTAAGGCCTTTAGTGAGCTTAATGTTGAGCACAAAAGATTGGCTCAATTAAATGCTAGGGCATTGAATTTTCTTCATTGTGGAATTTCACCTTGTGAGTTTACACAAATTATGAATTTACATACGACATTTGAGGTGTGAAAGAAACTTGAAGTAACTTATGAGGGCACCTCACAAGTGAAAGAGACAAAAATTAACATCCTCACCCATGATTATGAACTCTTTAGAATGAATCCTAATGAAAGTATTAAGAGTATGCTTTTGAGATTTAATGATATTACAAATGGATTGGCAAACCCTGGGAGGGCATTCTCAAATGGTGACCTTGTGAGGAAAATTTTGAGAATCCTTCCAAAGGAATTTGATCCACTTACAACGGCTATTAAAGCTGCTAAAGATCTTAGCAAACTTTCATTGGATGAACTCCTTGGGGAACTTCTTACCGCTGAAATAGAAATGTCAAGGAGACTTACAGAAGAGGCGTCTACAAGCAAGTTAAAGTATGAAAGAAGAAAGGAAGAACCAATAGCTTTCAAAGCCACCAAAAGCAATTCGGATTCCACTTCCACTTCCTCCACGTATTTAGAGGATGATGTAAGCTTCCATGTTAATGGTTTAGCTAAAAATTTGGCAAAGAGCTTTCTTAGTAGGAAATGGAAGAAGAAAATCAATAAAGAGAGGAAGAGGCCACCAACTTGTTTTGAGTGTGGTCAAACCGGTCATATTAAACCGGAATGTCCAAAACTCAAAGACAAGCATATGAAGGAGGAAGAAAAGAAGAAGAAGAAGAAGAGCTTGAAGAAAAAGAAAGCATTTCAAGCTACATGGAGTGCCTCCGAAGATTCAAACATTTCAAGCTCAAGTAGAGGAGAAGAAGGAATGACTTGCTTTATGGCAAACGAGGCATCCTCAACATCTTCAAGTGAAGAAGAAGAAGAAAATGAGGTAAGCTCTTGGACAAGAGATACTCTTGAAAATAATTACATTGAAATTATGAATGCATTAACTTCCTTAATGAGTGCACATAAAAAATTAAAAAAGAGTTACAAAGAAAAGGTTGAATTGCTTGATTTTGTCATGAAAGAAGATGAAAAGAAAAGATTAGAAAATCAACATATATTTGATGAAAAGGCATCTCTTATTATTGAAAATACTTCTTTGAAGCATGATATTTCAGTCTTAAAAGAAAAAATACAATCTTTTGAGCATGCTAGAGTAAATAAAAATACACATGTTTCAAATGCTTATTATCATTCACATGCTTTTAATTTCAAGAAACCTAGATATTTGAGCATGCCTAGGCCATCAAACATTGTTTGTTTTTATTGTTGTAAACCTAGACATACTATGAAAGATTGCTTCATTAGAAGAAATATGTATACACAAACACAAAATGTTAGATGGATTGTTAAAAAGGAGAACATGCAAGTACCATTTAGGGTTCAACCCAAGTTTTCTTGGGTTCCTAAGAGCATGACTTAGAAGACTAGAAGAAAATGTCTCCAAAATATTTGGAGACATTCTAGGATAGGTCTAGGATATTTAGAAAACTCAAATTGATGATTTCATTTAGTGGTATACTTTCTAATTTAAATTTTACACCTTATACAGTCAAAACATAGGAGAAAATCAAAATCCACATCTTGGGTATTCGATAGTGGATGCTCAAGACACATGACTGGAGACAAAAGTAAATTCAAATCATTGAGATCGGGTCCAAATAGGAAGGTGACCTTAGGAGACAACACAAAGAAATGAATAATTGGAATTGGAGATGTAGGTACAACAAACTTTACCCTTTCAAATGTATTTTTAGTAGAAGGCTTAGAATTTAATTTGATTAGTATTAGTCAACTTTGTGATAATGGATTTGATATTGTTTTTAATACAAAAGCTTGCAAAATCATGAAAAAAAATGTTGAACTACTTATAGGTAAAAGAAAATGTGATACATATGTAATTAATTTTGAACAACTAGAAGCTAGTGGTTTGGAATGCCTAGTGACCCAATCTAATGAGAATTTATTATAGCATAGAAGATTAGGCCATGTGAGATACTCCACCTTGAAGAAGATTACAAAATTAGATGTAGTTCGAGGCCTTCCAAAACCAAGCAAGTCAAATTGGGAGTTGTGTGAATATTGCCAAAAGGGAAAACAAGTTAAATCCTCTTTCAAATCTGAAAATGAATTAACAACTAGTAGACCTTTAGAAAAAATCTACTTAGAACTTTTTAGACCAATACAACCTTTGAGTTTAGGAGGAAAACAATACGGATTTGTCATAGTTGATGATTTTTCTAGATATAGTTGGGTGATTTTTCTTAGACATAAAAATGAAGCCTTTGAGAACTTTGAAGATTTGATTAGAGAGTTAGAAAGACAACATAGTCTAAAATTAATTTGTATGCAAAGTGATAATGGGAGTGAATTTAAGAATGAATATTTTAGTGAGTTTTGTAAAGAGAAAGGAATCAAAAATCAATTCACATGCCCATATACACCACAACAGAATGGCATTGTAGAAAGAAAGAATAGAACATTAGTTGAGATGGGTAGAACCATGTTAGCCGAATATAACTTACCCAAATATTTTTGGGCCGAAGCTATTAGCATGGCGTGTTACATCATAAATAGGGTTAATTTGAGACCAATGTTGAAGAAAACTCCTTATGAATTGCTAAGGAAGAAGAAACCAAATCTTAGTTATTTTCATGTTTTTGGTTGTAAGTGCACTATTCTTAAAAATGAGAGAGCAAACTTAGGAAAGTTTGATGAGAAGGCAAGTGTAGGAATCTTTTTAGGGTATTCATCAATTAGAAAAGCATATAGAGTTTTTAATCAAGAATCACATAAAATAGACGAAGCAATGCATGTTGTGTTTGATGAGATAATTTAACTAGTTAGTGAAAAACATTTAGAAGATGAAATAGAATTAGTAAAGAATCTAGATTTAGATAAAGAAAAAATAGAAAATCTAGAAATAGAAAGAGAAAAATAAAAAGAAAATAATTTATCTAAAGGATGGAAATTTGCAACCTCGCATCCAAAAGATTTGATTATTGGAGATGTGAACCAAGGAGTGAAGACTAGAGCTTCAATTAGAGATATAGATTATAGTGCCTTTGTGTCATTTTTTGAACCCAATTCTATAGAAGAAACCCTTGTAGATGATTATTGGGTTCAAGCTATGAATGAAGAGTTAGACCAATTTGAAAGAAATCAAGTTTGGGAATTAGTACCAAGACCTAGTGATCAACAAGTAATTGGTACTAGATGGGTCTATAAAAATAAATTAGATGAAAATGGTGTAATAATTAGGAGTAAGGCTAGACTTGTTGCTAAGGGATATAGTCAAATAGAAGGTATTGATTTTGAGGATTCATTTGCACCCGTAGCTAGGTTAAAAGCAATTAGATTACTTCTAGCATATTCATGTTATAAAAACTTTAGGTTGTTTCAAATGGATGTAAAAGTGCTTTCTTGAATGGGAAAATAGAAGAAGATGTGTTTGTAGAACAACCCCCAGGTCTTGAGGATCATGCACAAAGTAATTATGTTTATAAGCTTAAGAAAGCTCTTTACGGCCTTAAGCAAGCTCCACGTGCATGGTACCATAGGTTGAGTAACTATCTAGTAGATAGTGGCTTTAGAAAAGGTAAATCGGATACTACATTATTTCTAAAGTCATTAGGAGATGATTTATTAATTGTTCAAATTTATGTTGATGATATTGTTTTTGGTAGCACAAAAGAAGAAATGTGTAGAGAATTTGGAGATCTTATGACTAAGGAATTTGAAATGAGTATGATGGGTGAGCTAAATTTCTTCTTAGGGCTACAAATAAAACAGCTAAAAGATGGTATTTTCATTTCTCAAACAAAATACTTGAAAGAAATATTTTAAAAATATGGCTATGAGAATATGAAAATTAGGAAAATTCCCATGAATCAATCCATTCATTTAGATCTAGATGAACAAGGGAAAATAATAGATCAAAAATTTTATAAAGGACTTATAGGATCTTTATTGTACCTTACAGTTGGTAGACCTGACATTCTATTTAGTTTTGGATTATGTGCTAGGTTCCAAGCAAACCCAAAGGAAGGTCATTTGAAAGCTGTTAAAGCAATTTTTAAATATTTGAAGGGAACCATGACACTAGGATTATGGTATCCTAGAAATGAACGCTCTTGTGAGCTCGTTGGCTATACAGATTTAGATTTTGGAGGATCTAGAGTGGATAGGAAGAGCACATCAGGAACACATCAATTTTTAGGACATTGTCTTGTTTCATGGTCAAGCTAAAATAAAATTGTATAGCCTTGTCAACAACAGAAGCTGAATATGTTGTAGCTGGAAGTTGTGTTGCTAAAGTAGTATGGTTAAGACAACAACTTCAAGACTATGGTTTAGAAGTCACACATATACCTATTAGAATTGAAAATACTAGTGCATTAGCATTAGCTAACAATCAAGTTCATCATTCTAGGACTAAGCACATAAATGTTAGATATCACTTTATTAGAGACCAAGTGGCCAAAGGATTAGTAGAATTAGAGTATGTTCCAACTAAGCTTGAATTGGCTAACATTTTTACCAAACCCTTACTATCGGAGCAATTTCAAACATTGAGAGAACAATTAGGAATTTTAGACATTGCTTAGGATTCACTCCCTTTTGATGGTGTCAAAGGGGGAGAATAGTTAGAAGCGAGGGGGAGCATCAAAAAATGCATCAAGATAGGGGGAGCATATTTTTTTCTCCCTATGAATTGTATTTTAGACACTTATTTTTATTTAAAACATTTATATCTTGCCATCATCAAAAGGGGGAGATTGTTACACCCTTGTGTTTGATGAGTCAAGCATAAATGTGTATATTTTATTTGGGCTTGAGTTTAAGTAAAATTGTTAGTAATTAATTAAATCAAGCCATGTATTTTAGATGTCTAAAATAATGGTCTCTAAGGGCCTTGAGGTCATCGTATACTTCAAGGAAATTTGAGACATGCACAAGATTTTTTATAATTGAATTTCTTTTTATTTCTCTTGATTTTGATATGTCCAAACTTTGAGATTATGAGGCACACTAGTAGTATTAACATTTAAAAATATTATAAAGTTATTTAATACTGAATTTTGATTTTTGGGCCAAGCATATTTGACAAAATGTATAGACATTGGTATTTGATTTTTTAATATTGCTTTGGAATTGTTTTTCATGAATTTCTTTTCATAGCTATTTAAATAACTTATAATACTATAAGAATATAAAATTATCTTTATACACTTATATTCAAATTTTTGGCACAAAAATTCGTCAAAAATACCCTAAAACAGCTGAAGTCTCTAGAAAATGCACTGTAGCAATGGGCGGGTCGACCCGTCGTGAAAACAGCCCGTCCAGGTCTTTTAGAAATTAAAAATTTAATTTAAAAATAAAAATTTCATTGACCCGAGAAGGCAGAGCCAAGCCCATCGAGAGGAGCTCGGCTAGTGCTGGTCAACGGTCAAATCAACAGTGCCTGGCTAAAGCCACGCCCTCCCAAAGCCCGTCGAGAGGAGCTCGGCTAGGTCAAAATGCAGCGCGGTCAACAGTCAATGAACAATGCTTGGCTAAGTCAACCCGAACCAGGTGATCAAGTCCTGGTCAAGGAAGGGGGAGGCAACCCCAAAGAGGCTCGCAATTTAAACAGGGTGGATTTCTTATATAGCGCTCCAACACTTCCGCATACACAATGTGGGACTAAAAATCCCAGTTTCAGCCTTCGCGGGATCCAATGGCTCAAATCAAGCCCGCCCGAATCCAACGCACAGGATTCATCCCGTAAGGTAAAATCTATGTCGTTCATCTTTGCGCCCGGATCCTGCGCACGGGATTAAATCGCGTAAACGGTAATCGCGAGATTTAATCTGTGTCGTTCCATTATGCGCTCGGATCCAACGCTCTGGATTAAGCCCGAACTGTAAAATGGGTAAATCAATCTGCGCCGTTCGTTTTTGGGCCTGGATCGGACGGTGGCTGCTTTCCGTCCGTTGCCCAAACGGCTAATTAATTTTTGGAGCCGTTGGTGGTGTTTTTAGAGCTCAAATTTGAGCTCTATAAATAGGGAAAATTGATGTATTTTTCAATTTAACCTTTGCTAAATTTTCCAAAGATTTTAGATCTCAAAATTCGAGCACTCAAGCAAAAACGGTGCATCCAAGCTCAAAATCGCAAAGCGGCAAGAAGACTATTGGAATTAGAGGTTTTTCAATTATTTCTCAATTTCTATCCCTCTAATTTGTCGATTGTGTGTGCCTCCTCTTTTCTCCTATTTCTCTTAAGTTTTTTTGCCAATCGTTGTACTTTTCGTTTTGGGGCAAGGGCATCCCGGCAGTAGTGCTAAAGCCCCGGGTTTGAGTTGAGCCCGGTAAAAACTCAAGTAGGTTTGGGATTAGCCGTAGTAAAAATCCCAAGTAGGTTCGAGGTGAACCGTACGAAAAACCTCACTTGTAATCGGTGCATTTAGTGGATTTTTCCCAACACCGGTTGGGGGTGGACGTAGACTCGGTTTTGAGTCGAACCACTTAAAAATTTGTGTGTTCAACTCTCTTTACTCTTGCTTAAAGGTTTTTAAGTTTAATTTCGAAATTCATAAAATTTTAAATACACTATTCACCCCCCCTCTTGTGGGATTTCCTTAGCATGAAACACTTCATCTGCTTCTTCAACTTCTTCTTGTTCTTCCCCTCCTCCTCTAGCTTGTTCTTCTTCCTCTTTTCCTTCATCTTTTTCGTCATCTTCTTCTACATCTTCTTCTTCATCTTCTTCTTGTTCTTGTTCTTCTTCTCCTCCTCCTCGTCCTCCTATCTTCTTCAAATTCTTTTTCTTCTTCTTCCTCCTCTTTAGCTTCTTCTTCTTCTTCTTCTTCTTCTTCCCCTCCCCCTCTTTTCGCTTCTTTGTTTCCTTCTTCTTCCTTTTCTTCTTTTTCGTCTTCTACTTTTTCTTCTTCCACTCCTCCTTCTTAACGTTCTACTTTTTCTTCTTCTTTTCCTTCTTCCTTATCTTCTTCTTCTTCTTCGTCTTCTTCTTCTTCTTCTACTTTTTCGCCTTCTTTTTCTTCTATCTTCTTGTTCTTCTTCTTCAACTTCTTCTTCTTCTACTACAACTACTTCTTCATCTTCTTCCTTTGCTTCTCCTTCTTTTTCTACTACTTTGACTTCTCCTTCTACTTCTTCTTGTTCTTCTATTTCTTCTTCGTCTTCTTCTCCTACTACATTTTTATCTTCATCTTCTTCCTCTTCCTCTTCTTCTTGTTCATCTTCTTTTTCTTCTTCATCACCTTCTTTTTGTTCTTCTTATTCTTTTTCTTCTTCTTCTTCTTACTCTTCTTCTTCTTCTTCTCCTTCTCCTCCTCCTCCTCTTCTTCCTCCTACTCCTCCTCCTCCTCCCCCTCCTTCTTCTTCTTCTTCTTAATCTTCTTCTTCTTCTTCTTCTTCTTCTTCTCCTCATTCTTCTCCTTTTTCTTCCTCCCCTTCTTCTTCCTCTCTTTCTTCTTCTTCTTCTTCTTCTTCTTATTCTCCTTTTTCTTCTTCTCTTTCTTCTTCTTCTCCTTCTTCTTCGCCTTCTTCTTCTTCTTCTTCATCTTCTTCTTCTTCACGTTCTTGTTCTTCTTTTTCTTCTTCTTCATTCTATTCTTCTTCAACCTATTCTTTTTCTTCTTTGTCATCTCCTTCTTCTTCTACTTCTTCTTCACCTTTTTCTTCTTCCTCTTCTTCTACCTATTCTTCCTCTTCGCCTTCTTGTTCTTCTTCCCTTTCTTCTTCTCTTTCTTTTTCATTGTCCTCTTTTTCTTTATCTTCTTCTTCTTCTTCTTCTTGACCTTCTTTTTCTTCTTCTTCTTCTACATCATCATCTTGTTCTTCTTCTTCTTCTTCTTCTTCTTCTGCTTCTTTATTTTCATAATGATCATCTTCTTCTTCTTATTCTTCTTTCAATTCTTCATCTTCTTCTTCTTCTTCTTCCTATTCTTCTTCCTCCTCTTCATTGTCTTCTTCTTCTTCTTCTTCTTCTTCTTCTTCTTTATCTTCTTTATCTTCTTCCTCTTCAGCTTCTTCCTCTACTTGGTCTTATTCGAAACGTCTTTTCTTCTTTTCCTCTCTTCTTCATGTATTTCTTCTTCTTCTTGTTCTTCTTCTTATTATTATTATTACTATTAATGTTATTATTATTATTATTATTCCTTTTCTTCTTCTTCTTCTTCTTCTTCCTCTTCCTCATCATCTACT
The DNA here is from genome assembly GCA_023846275.1 of Vanilla planifolia. NCBI lineage: Eukaryota > Viridiplantae > Streptophyta > Magnoliopsida > Asparagales > Orchidaceae > Vanilla > Vanilla planifolia. The sequence continues at coordinate 50,097 of JAIUJO010003047.1, forward strand.
TCTTCTTTTTCTACTTCTTCTTCCTCTTCCTTTACTTATTCTTTCTCTTTGTCATCATCTACTTCTTAATTTTCTTCTTCTTCTTCTTCTTTGTCTTATTATTCTTCTTCTTCTTCTTCTTCTTCTTCTTCTTCTCCATCTTCTCTTTCTCCTTCTTCTTCTACATAATCTTCTTCTTCTCCTACTCATTTTTTTCTCCTCCTTCTTCTTCTCATTCTTCTTCTTCAGCTTCTTCTTCTTCTTTTAGCTCTTCTCCATCTTCTTCTTCTATATCTCCATGTTCATCATCTTATTCTTATTATTATTCTTCTTCTTCTTCATATTCTTCTTCTTTATCTTCTTCTTCTTCTTGTTCTTCTTCTTCCTTTTCTTCTTCTTCTTATTGTTCTTCTTCTTTGCCATGTTCTTCTTCTTCTTTGTCTTCTTCTTCATCATCTTCATCTTCTTCGTCTTCTTCAACTTTTTCTTCTTCTTCTTCCCTTCATTCTTTTTCTCCTCCTTCTTCTTCATCGTCTTGTTCTTCTTCTTCTTCTTCTTCTTCATCTTCTCCTTCTTCCTCTCCATGTTCTTCTTCTTCTTCTTCCTCTTCTTCTTCTTCATTTCTTATTCATCTTTTCTTCTTCTTCTTCTTCGTCGTCTTCATCTCATTCTGCGTCTTATTTTTCTTCTTCTAAATCTTCTTCTTCTTGATCCTCTTGTTCTTCGTCGTCATCGTCTTCTTCTTCTTCTTCTTCTTCTTCTTTGTTTTCTTCTTCTTCTCGTTTGTTTTCTTCTTCTTTTGCATCCTCTTCTTCCTCTTCTTCTTCTTCTTCCTCATCTTCTTCTTCTTATTCTTCTACTTCTTCTTCTTTGTCTTTTTATTCATCATCTTCTTCTTGTTCTTCTTCTACTTCTCCTCCTTATTCTTCTTCTTCTTCTTCTTCTTCTTCTTCTTCTTCTTCTTCTTCTTTTTCCTCTTCTTTTTCTTCTTCTTCTTCATCATCTTCTTCTTCTTCTTCTTCTTCTCCTGCTCCTCCTCCTCCTTCTCCTTCACCTTCTTCTCCATCTTCTTGTTCTTCTTCTCTTTCTTCTTCTTTTTCTTCTTCTTCTTTTTATTTTTCATCTTCTTCTTCTTCTCTTTCTTCTTCTTCTTCTTCTTCTTCTTCTTCTTCTTCCTCCTCTTCTTCTTCTTTGCCTTCTGCTTCTCCTTCTTCTTCATCTTCTTCTTCTATTTTTTGTTCTCCTTCTTCTTCTTCTAATGCTACTTCTTCTTGTTCTTCTTCCTCTTCTTCTTATTCTTCATTTCCTTCTTTTACTTCTTTTTCTTCTTCTTCTTCTTCTTTGTTTTCTTCCTATTCTTCTTCATCTTCTTCTTCTTCTTATTCTTCTTCTTTTTCCTCTACTTCTTCTTCGTCTTAATGTTCTTCTTCTACTTCTTTTTCTTCTTTTTCTTCTTCTTCTTCTTCTTCTTCTTCTTCTTCTTCTTCCTCTTCTTCTTTTTCCTTCCCTTCGTGTTTTGCTTCTTTTTCTTCACCTTCTTCCTCTTCTTCTTCTTCTTCTCTTTTTTCCTCTCCTTCTACTTCTTCTTCTTCTTCTTCTTCTTTCTCTTCTTCTTCTTCTTCATCTTCTTCATCTTCTTCTTCTACTTCTTGTTCTTTGCCTTCTTCTTCTTCTTCTTCTTCTTCCTCTTCTTCATCACTTTCTTTTGCTTCTTCTTCTTCTTCATCATCATCTTTTTCTTATTCTTCATCTCTTTCTTCTTCTTCTTCTTCTTAATCTTCTTCATTTTCTTCTTCCTCTTATTCTTATTCTACTTCTTCTCCTACTTTTTTTTCTTCTTTGGCTTCTTTTTCTTTTTCTTCTTCATCGTCTTTTTCTTCTTCTTCTTTGGCTTCTACATTTTTCAACTTCTTCTCTTTCTTCTTCTTCTTCTTTGTCAACTTCATCATATTCTTCCTCATCTTCATCCTCTTCCCCTTCTTCGCCTTCTTTGTCTACTTTTTCTTCATCTTGCAATTATTCATCTTCTTATTCTTCTTCTTCTTCTTCTTCTTCAACTACTGCTACTATTACTTGTTCTTTTTCTTCTTCATCATCTTCTTCTTATTCTTCTTCTTCTTCTACTCTTTCTTCTTCTACTTTTCCTTATACTTTTTCTTCTCGTTTTTCTTCTTCTCCTTCTTTTTATGCATCTTCTTCTTCTTCTTCTTGTTCTCCTTCTCCTTCTTCTTTTTCTTCTTCTTCTTCTTCTTCTTCTTCTTCTTCATCCTTCTTTTCTTCTTCTTTTTCCATTTCTTCTTCTCCTTCTTCTTCTTCATCATCTTCTTCTTCTTATTCTTCTTCTTCCACTTCTTCATGTTTGTCTTCTTCTTCTTCTTGGTATTCTTCGTCCCCTTCTTCTTCTTCTTCTTCTTCTTCTTCTTCAAGTTCTTCTTCTCCTTGTTCTTCTCCTCCTCCATTTTTCGCTTCATCTTCTTCTTCCTTTTCATCATCTTCTTCTTCTTCTTCATATTATTCTTCTTCTTCTTTCTCTTCTTCTTCTTTTTCTTCTTCATCTTCTTCTTCTTCATCTTCCTCTTATTCTTCTTCTTCCTAGATTTCTTCTTCTTCTTTTTCTTCTTCTTTTTCTTGCACTTCTTCTTCTTCTTCTTCTTCCTATTCTTCTTCCACCTCTTCATTGTCTTCTTCTTCTTCCTCTACTTGGTCTTCTTCAAAACCTCTTTTCTTTTTTTCCTTTCCTCTCCCTATATTTCTTCTTCTTATTGTTCTTATTATTTCTATTATTATTATTATTATTCCTCTTCTTCTTATTCTTCTTTTTCTTCTTCATCTTCTTCTTCTTGTTCTTCCTCTTCCTCTTCTTCAACTTCTTCTTCTTGTTTTTCTTCTTCTTCTTCCTTTTCTTATTCTTTTTCTTTGTCATCATCTACTTCTTCATTTTCTTCTTCTACTTCAACTTCTTTGTCTTATTCTTCTTCTTCATCTTCTTCTTCTTCTTCTTCTTATTGTTCCTCTTCTCCTACTCATTTTTTTCTCCTCCTTCTTCTTATCATTCTTCTTCTTCTTCTTCTTCTTCTTCTTTTTCTTGTCCTTCTTATTCTTCTTCTTCTAGCTTTTCTCCATCTTTTTCTTCTGCATCCTCATGTTCATCTTCTTATTCTTATTATTCTTCTTCCTCTTCATATTCTTCTTCTTTTTCTTCTTCATATTCATCTTCTTCTTCTTCTTATTCTTATTCTTGTTCTTCTTCGCCATCATTTTCTTCTTCTTCTTTGTCTTCTTCTTCATCATCTTCATCTTCTTCGCTTTCAACTTTTTCTTCAAATTCTTCCCTTCCTTCTTTTTCTCCTACTTCTTCTTCTGTGTCTTCTTCTTCTTCTTTTTCTCCTTCGTCTTCTTCTAGTTCTACTTCTGCTTCTTCTTCTTCTTCTTCTTCTTTTTCTTCTTCTTCTTCTTCTTCATCCACTTCTTCTTCTTCGTCTTCTTATTCATCTTTTCTTCTTCTTCTTCTTCTTCTTCTTCTTCGTCTTCATCTTAATCTGTCTTCATCTTCATCTTCTTCATCTTCCTCTTCTTCTTCCTTTTCTTCTTCAACTTCATTGTCATCTTCTTCTTCTTCTTCTTCTTCTTCTTCTTCTTCTTCTCCTTGTCGTTCTTCTTCTTCTTCTTCTTCTACTACTACTTTTCCTTGTTCTCCTTCTTCTTCTTCTTCTACTACTTCTTTTTCCTCTTGTTCTTGTTCTTGTTCTTCTTCTTCTTCTTCTTTTTCTTCTTCCTCTATAACTTCTTCTTGTTCTTCTTCTTATTCTCTATAACTTCTTCTTCTTCTACTTCTTCTTCATCTTCTATGACTTCTTCTTCTTTGTTTTCTTCTTCTTCAGCATCCTCTTCTTCTTCTTCCCCTTCTTCTTCTTCTTCTTCCTCATCTTCTTCTTCTTCTTATTCTTCAACTTTTTCTTTTCACTTCTTCTTCATCTTCTTCTTATTCTTCTTATCATTCTTCTTTTACTACTTCTCCTCCTTCTTATACTTCTTCTTCTTGTTCTTCTTCTTCATCTTCTTCTTCTTCTTTTTCTTCTTCTTCTTCTCCTCCTCCTCCTTCTCCTTCTCCTTCTTCTCCTTCTTCTTGTTCTTCTTCTCTTTCTTCTTCTTCTTCTTCTTTGTCTTCTCCTTCTCCTTCTTCTTCTTCTTTTCCTTCTTCTTTTGCTTCTTCTTCTACTTTATGTTCTCCTTCTTCTTCTTCTAATTCTACTTGTTGTTCTTGTTCCTTTGCTTGTTCTTCTTCTTCTTCTTCTTCTTCTCCTTCTTCATTACCTTCTTTTACCTCTTCTTCTTCTTCTTCTTCTTCTTCTTCGCCTTCTTCTTTGTCTTCTTCTTCATATTCTTCTTCTTCATCTCCTTGTTCTTTTTTTTTTCTTCTTCATTTTCTCGTTCTTCTTCTTCCTCTTCTTCTTCTTCTTCTTCTTCTTCTTCCTTTACTTCTTCTTCTTCTTCTTCGTCTTCATGCTCTTCTTCTTCTTCTTCTTCTTCTTCTTCTTCTTCTTCTTCCCCTTCGTGTTCTTCTTCTTTTTCTTCAGCTTCTTCCTCTTCTTCCTCTTCTTCTTCTTCTCATTCTTCCTCTTCTTCTTCTTCTTCATCATCTTCTTCTTCTACTTCTTCTTTGCCTTCTTCTTCTTCTTCTTCTTCTTCTTCCTCTTCTTCTTCATCACTTTCTTTTGCTTCTTCTTCTTCATCATCATCATCATCTTTTTCTTCTTCTTCATCTCTTTCTTCTTCTTCTTTATCTTCTTCTTTTTTTCTTCCTCTAATTCATATTCTACTTTTTCGTCTTCTTTTTTTTCTTCTTCGACTTCTTCTTCTTCTTGTTCTTCATCGTCTTTTTCTTCGTCTTCCTCGACTTCTACTTTTTTTCATCTTCTTCTCTT
>JAIUJO010003047.1:60000-62500 GCA_023846275.1 Vanilla planifolia
CATCATTTTCTTCTTCTTCTTCGTCTTCATCATCATCTTCTCCTTTTTCTTCTTCCCATTCTTCTTAGACTTCTTCTTCTTCATCTTATTCTTCTTCTTCTTAGACTTCTTCTTCTTCTTAGACTTCTTCTTCTTCTTCTTCTACTTCATGTTCTTATTTTTCTTCATCTTCTTCTTCTAAATCATCAACATCATCATCTTCTTCTTCTTCTTCTTCTTCTTCCGCGACTTTGTCTTTTATATCTTCGTCTTCCATTTCTTCCTCTTCTTATTCTTCTTCATCTTCGTCTTCTTCTTCATTTTCTTCATCTTCTTCTTCTTTTTCTTTTTTAAATTTTTCTTCTCCTTCTTCTTCTTCTTCTTTTTCTTCTCCTCCATCTATTTCTCTTTCCCCTCCTGCCTCTTCTTTTTCTTCTTCTTCTACTTCATGTTCATCTCCTTGATCATCATCTTTCTTTTCTTCTTCTTCTTCTTCTTCTTTGTCCCCATCATCATCATCATCTTCTTCTTCTTCATTGTCTTCATCTTTTTCTACTTCTTTTTCTTCTTCATCTTCTTCTTCTTCTCCATCTTCTTCTCCACCTCCTTCTTCTCCTTCTTCTCCTTCTTCTCCTTCTTCTTTTACTTCTTATACATCTTCTTCTTCTTCTTCTTCTTCTTCATCTTCTTCTTCCTCTGCTTCTTCTCCTTCTTCTTCTTCTTCTCATTCTTTTCCTTTTACTTCTTCTTCTTCTTCTTCTTTTTCTTCATCATCATCTTATTCCTCTGTTCCTTTTTCTTCTTCTTCTTCTTCTTCTTCTTCTTCTTCTTCTTCTTTGTCATCTTCTTCTTCCTTGTCTTCTTCGTCTTCATCATCATCTTCTTCTTCTTCATCTTCTTTTTAAACTTCATCTACTTCTTCCTCTTCTTCTTCTTCTTCTTCTTCTTCTTCTCCTCCTCCTCCTCCTCCTCCTCCTCCTTCTTCACCTTCTTGTTCCCTTTCTTCTTCTCCACCTTCTTCTAATTCTTCTTCTTCATCTTCTCCTCTTCCATCTTTTCTCTTCTCCTCCTACTTCTTCTTCTTTGTTTTTTTCTTCTTCTTTTTCTTCTTCCTCTCATTCTCTTTCAGCTTCTCCTTCTCCTTCTCCTTCTCCTTCGCCTTCTTCTTCTTCTTCTTCTTCTTCTTCTTTATTCTCTTTTTATCATTATTATTATTATTATTCTTTTCTTCTTCTTCATCTTCTTCTTCATCTTCTTCTTCAACATCTTCTTCTTCTTTTTTATCATCCTCTTCTTCTTCATCTCTCCAACTTCTTTGCCTTCTTCCTCTCCTTCCACTTCTTCTTTATATTCTTCATCATTTTCTTCTTTTCCTTCTTCTTCATCTTCTTCTTCATCTTCTTCTTCATCTTTATCTTCTTGTTCTTTTTCTTTATCTTTTCTTCCTCTTCTTCTTCTTTGTCGTCTTCGTGTTCATCATCATCTTCTCCTTCTTCTTTTTCTTCTTCTTCTTCTTCTTCTTCTTCTTAATCTTACACTTCTTATTCTTCTTCTTCTTGTTGTTCTTCTTCTTCTACTACTTCTCCTTCTTCTTCTTCTTCTCCTTCTTCTTCTTCTTCTCCTTCTTCTTCTTCTTCTTCTTCTTCTTCTCCACCTCCATCTTCTTCTTCTTCTTCGTCATCGTCTTCTCCTTCTCCTTCTTCTTCTTCATCTTATTCTTCTCCTTCTTCTTCTCTTCTTCTCCCTCTTCTTCTTCTTCTTCTTCTTCTTTGCCTTCTTCTTCTTCTTCTTCTTCTTCTTCTTTGTTTTATTCTTTTGATTCTTCTTCTTCTTCTTCTCCTCCTCCTTCTTCTTCATCATCTCTATCTTCTTCTTCTTCAACTTCTTCTTCTTCTTCTCCTTCTCCTTCTTCTTCGACTTCAACTCCTTATTCTCCTTAATCTTTCTCTTCTTCTTTTTCTTTTTCTTCTTCTTCTACTTTGACTTCTTCTACTAGTTCTTCTTCTTCTTCATCTTCTTCTTCTCCCACTTCTTCTTCCTCTTCTTCTTCTTCTTCTTCTTCTTCTTCTTCTTTTACTCTTCTTTTTCTTCTTCTTCTTCTTCTTCTTCTTCTTTTAGTTCTTCTTTATTTTCTTCTTTTTCTTCTTTTACGACTTTTTCATCTTCTCATTCTTCTTCTTGTTGTTCTCCTTCTGCTACATCTTCTTCTTCTTCTTCTTCTTCATCTTCTTCCTCTTCTTCTTCTTCTTCTTTTCTTCTTCTTCTTCTTGTTCGTCTTCTTTGTCTTCATCTTCATGATCATCTTCTTCTTCTTCTTCATCATCATCTTCTTCTTCTTCTTCTTTTTCAACTTCTTCTCCTTCTTGTTTGCCTTCTTCTTCTTCATCTTCTTCTTTTACTTCTTCCACTTCCTCTTCCTCTTCTTCTTCTTCTTCTTCCACTTCTTCCTCTTCTTCTTCTTATTCCTCTTCTTCTATTTGCCATTAAAATCTTCTTCTTCTTCAACTACTTCTTCGCCTTC
>JAIUJO010002035.1:0-2500 GCA_023846275.1 Vanilla planifolia
AGAAGAAGAAGAAGAAGAAGAGGAAGAGGAAGAAGAAGAAGAGAGAAAGAAAAAGAAGAAGAAAGGAGAAGAAGAAGAAGAAGAAGAAGAAGAAGAAGAAGAAGGAGAAGAATCAGAAGAAGAAGAAGAACAAGGATTAAGAAGAAAGAGAAGAAGAAGAAGAAGAAGATGGAGAAGAAGAAGGTGAAGAAGAAGAAGAAGAGAAGAAAGAAGAAGGAGAAGAAGAAGAAGAAGAAGAAGAAGAAGAGAAGAAAGAGGAAGAAGAAGAAGAAGGAGAAGAAGGAGGAGGAGAAGAAGAGAGAAGGAGAAGAAGAAGAAGAAGGAGAAGAAGAACGGGGAAGAAGAAGAAGAAGAGAAGAGGATGAAGAAGAAGAAGGAGAGAAGAAGGAGAAGGAGAAGAAGAAGAAGGAGAAGAAGAAGAAGAAGGAGAAGAAGAAGGAGAAGAAGAAGAAGAAGAAGAAGAAGGAAAAGGAGAAGATGAAGAAGAAGAAGAATAAGAATAAGAGTAAGAAGAAGAAGAAGAAGAAGGAGAAGAAGAAGAAGAAGGAGGAGGAGGAGAAGAAGAAGAAGAAGAAGAAGAAGAAGAAGAAGAAGAAGAAGAAAGAAGTAGAAGAAGAAGAAGAAGATAACGATGAAGAGGAAGAAGGACAAGAAGAAGAAGAACAAGTAGAGAGCAAGAAGAAGAAGAAGAAGAAGAAGATGATGTTGATGATGATTATGTTGGTGATTATGAAGAAGAAGAAGAAGAAGAATTAGATGGAGAAGATGATGGGTGAGGAAGAAGAAGAAGTATAAGAACAAGAAAAAGATGTCGAAGAACAAGAGGATGAATAAGAAGAAGACGAAGATGATGAGGAAGAAGAGAAGAAGAAGAAGAAGAAGAAGAAGAACAATCAGAAGAAGTAGAATAAGAAGTAGAAGAAGAAGAACAACAAAGAATAAGAAAAGTGGAAGAAGGAAGAAGTGGAAGAAGATGACAATTTTAAGGAAGATGAAGAAGAAGAAGAAGAGGAAGAAGAAGATGAATATTATGAAGAAGAAGAAGAAGAAGAAGAAGATAATTATGAAGAAAAAGAGGAGCAAGAAGAAGAAGATAAGGAAGAAGAAGAAGAAGAAGAAGAATAAAAGGAAAATAAAGAAGACAATTAAAATGAAGAAGAAAAAGAAGAAGAAGAAGCTGCAAAAGAAGAAGAACTAGAAGCAGAATGGTTGATAATTATGAAGAAAAAGAGGAGCAAGAAGAAGAAGATAAGGAAGAAGAAGAAGAAGAAGAAGAATAAAAGGAAAATAAAGAAGACAATTAAAATGAAGAAGAAAAAGAAGAAGAAGAAGCTGCAAAAGAAGAAGAACTAGAAGCAGAATGGTTGGAAAAAGAAGAAAGAGAAGAAGAAGAAGAGGAACAAGAACACGAAAGAGAAGAAGAGGAAGAAGAAGAAGAAGAAAACGAAGAAGACGAAGAATAAGAGGTAGAAGAAGAAGAAGTAATGGATGAAGAAGAAGGTGAAGAAGAAGAAAAAGAAGAAGAAGAAGGCAAAGAAAAGAAGAAGAAGAAGAAGAAGAAGAAGAAGAAGAAGAAGAAGAATAAGAAGCAGAAGAAGGAGGGGAGGAAGTAGAAGAAGTAGAAGATGAAGAAGAAGAAGAAGAAGTAGAAGAAGAAGAGGAAGAAGAAGAAGAAGAGGTTGAAGAAGAGGAGGAAGAAGAAGAAGAAGAAAAATTAGAGAAGAAGTAAGAGGAAGAAGCACAAGAATAGAAAAAAGAAGAAGAACAAGAAGAACAAGAAGAAAAAGAAGTAAGAGAAGAAGAAGAAGAAGAAGAAGTAAGAGGAAAAAGAAGAAGAAGTAGAAGTAGAAGAAGTAGAACAAGAAAGAGAAGAAGAAGAACATGTAAGAGAAGAAGAAGAAGGAGAAAAAGAAGAAAAAAAAGAAGAAGAAGTAGAAAAAGAAGAAGAAGAAGAAGAAGAAAAGAATAAGAAGAATAACAATAATAAGAAGAAGAAGGAGAAAAAGGAGAAGTAGAAGAAAAAGAAGAAGAAGATCATGATGAAGAAGAAGAAGTAAGATGAAGAAGATGAAGAAGAAGTGGAAGAAGAAGAAGAAGAAGAAGGAAAAGAACAAGAAGAAAACGAGGAAGAAGAAGAATTAAAAGAAGACGAAGAACAAGTAGAAGAAGAAGAAGAAGAAGAAGTAATAGGAAGAAAAAAAAGTTGTAGAAGGAGAAGAAAAAAAAGAATATGAAGAACAAGAGAAGAATAAGAACATGAAGAAGAAGAAGAAGAAGAAAAAGAGGAGGAGGAGGAATAATAATAATAATAATAATAATAATAATAATAAGAGGAAGAAGAAGAAGAAGAAAAACAAGACGAAGAAGAAGGAGAAGATGAAGAGGAAGAAGAAGAAGAGTAAGAGAACCTGAAGAAGAAAGAGAAAGAGGAAGAAGAAGAAGAGGAAGAAGAAAAGCAAGAATAAGAAGAAATAAGAAAAGAACAAGATCAAGAAGAGGA
>JAIUJO010002035.1:5000-7500 GCA_023846275.1 Vanilla planifolia
AAGAAGAAGCTACAAAAGAAAAATAAGATGAAGTAAATGAAGAAGAAGAAGAAGAAGTGGAGGAAGAAGAAGAGGAATGCAAAGCAGAAGAAGAAGAAGAAGAAGAAGAAGAAGAAGAAGAAGAAGTAGAATAAGAGGAAGAAGAAGAAGAAGAAGAAAAAGAAGAAAAAGAAGAAGAAGAAGAATATGAAGAAAAAGAAGAAGAATTAGAAGAAACAGAAGATGAAAAAGAAGAAGATGGAGAAGAAGAAGAAGTAGAAGAAGAAGAAGAACTGAAGGAGGAGGAAGAAGAAGAAGAAGAAGAAGACGAAAAAAAAGTAGTAGAGAAAGAAGAAGAAGTAAGAGGAAGAAGAAGAAGAAGAAGAAAAAGAAGTAGTAGAGGAAGAAGATTAAGAAAAAGAAGAAGAAGAAGAATAAGTTAGAGAAGAAGAAGGTGAAGAAGAAGAAGTAGAAATAGAAGAAGGACTAGAAAAAGAAGACGGAGAAATAAAAGGACTAGAAGAAGAAGATAAAAATAATGTGGAAGACGAAGAAGAAGAAGAGGAAAATTATGAGGAAGAAGAAGAAGTAGAAGAAGAAGAAGATATTGAGAAAGAAGAAGAAGAAGAAGAAGAAGAAGAAGAAGAATAAGTGCAAGAGGAAGAACAAGAAGAAGAAGAAGAAGAAGTAGTGGAAGTTGTAGTAGCAGTAATAGAAGAAGAAGATGATGATGATGATGATAAAGAAGAAGAAGATGACGAAGAAGGCGAAGAAGAATAGGAAGAAGAAGAAGAAGAAGATGGTGAAGACGAAGATGGAAAGAAGAAGAAGAAGAAGAAGAAAAAGAAGATGCAGAAGATGCAGAAGAAAAAGAAGAAGAAGAAGAAGAAGAAATAGAAGAACAGGAAGAAGAAGATGAGAAAGAAGAAGTAGAAGAAGAAGAAAAAGAAGAAAAAGATGAACAATATGGTGAAGAAGAAGGCGAGGAGGAGGAAGAAGAACAAGAACAAGAACAAGAAGAAGAAAAACAAGAAAAAGAAGAAGAAGAATAAGAGGAAGAACAAAAAGAAGTGGAAGAAGATGAAGAAGAAGAAGGAGAAGAAGAAGAAGAAGAAGAAGAAGAAGAAGAAGTAAGAGAAAGAAGAAGAAATGAGGAAAAAGACGAATAAGAAGAAGAAGAAGAAGAACAAGAACAAGAAGAGGAAGAAGAAGAAGTGTGAGGAGAAGACGAAGGTGAAGAAGAAGAAAAAGAAGAAGAAGATGAGTATGATGATTAAGAAGAAGAAGAAGAATAAGATTAAGAAGAAGAAGAAGAAGAAGAAGAATAAGAAGTGGAAGAAGGAGAAGAAGAAGAAGAAGTGGAAGAAGGAGAAGAGGAAGAAGATGACAATTATGAAGAAGATGATCAAGAAGAAAAGGAAGAAAAAGATGAATATTATAAAGAAGAAGAAGAAGAAGCAGAAGAAGAAGAGGAAAAAGAAGAAGAAGAAGAAGAAGAAGAAGATAATGGTGAAGAAAGGAAAAAGAGGAAGAAGAAGATAACGATGAAGAATAATAATAATAACAATAATATTAATAATAATAATAATAAGGATAAGAGGAAAATAAAGAAGAAGAAGAAGAAATAGAATATCAAAATGAAGAAGAAGAAGAAGAAGAAGAAGCTACAAAAGAATTAGAAGAAGAAGAAGTAGAACAAGAAGAAGAAGAGGATGAAGAAGAAAAAGAAGAAGAAGAAGAAGAAGAAGAAGAAGAAGAAGAGGAAGAATACAAAGAAAAAGAAGAACAATTAGAAGAACCAGAAGAAGAAGAAGAAGAAGAAGAAGATGAAGAAGAAGAAGAAGAAGAAGAAGTAGAAGAAGAAGAAGAAGAAGTAAAAGAAGAAGAAGAAGAAGAAGAAGAAGAAGAGGAAGTAGAAGAAGAAGAAGAAGAAGAAGAAGAAGAAGAAGAACACGAAGAAGAAGAAGAAGAAGAAGAATATGAAGAAGAAACAGAAGAAGAAGAAGTAGAAGAAGAAGAAAAAGAAGAAAAAGTAGTAGAAGATGAAGAAGTAAGAGGAAGAAGAATAAAAAGGGGAAGAAGAAGAAGAAGAAGAAGAAGTAGAAGTAAGCAGAAAAAGAAGAAGAAGAAGAAGTGGTAGAAGAAGAAGATTAAGAAGAAGAAGAAGAAAAATAAGTAAGAGAAGAAGAAGAAGGTGAAGAAGAAGAACAAGAAGAAGTTGGAAAAGAAGTAGAAGAAGAAGAAGAAAAAGAATAAGGAGAATAATAATGAGAAGAAGAAGACAGAGAAATAAAAGAAGCACTAGAAAAAGAAGAAGAAGAAAAAGAAGACGAAGAAAACAATGCGGAAGAAGAAGAAGAAGAGGAAGTTGAAGAAGAAAATTATGAGGAAGAAGAAGAAGAAGTAGAAGTAGAAGAAGAAGAAGATATTGAGAAAGAAGAAGAAGAAGAAGATGTAAAAGAGGAAGAGGAAGAAGAAGAAGAATAAGAAAAAGTAGTAGAAGAAGAAGATGATGATGAAG
>JAIUJO010002035.1:35000-50000 GCA_023846275.1 Vanilla planifolia
AGATGATGAAGAAGAAGAAGAAGAAAAAGAAGTAGTAGAGGATTATTAAGAAGATAAAGAAGAAGAAGAAGAAGAAGAGTATAAATTGATATACTCACATTCTTCCCAGATTGTCCATATGCAAAAAACAAAAATTATTGAGAATTTGGTTGAGTGAAGATTTAGGCTATTCTTGCAAATGTCTGGAATAAAGCCTGTGTATTCTTCGGACTGTCTGGTACTATTATAGACTTCATGTACTAGTCCTTTTCTGAGAGAGACATGGTATTTGGGAATCTCATTGAAGTAAGCTATTATTCTAGGCCTTTCAATAATAGAATAAAAATTTCTTGATTGAGGAACAATTGCTTTATGATTGTTTCCTCAAGTTGCTTAATGAATAAAAGTAATTTTTTCTCATCCAAAATATTTTGCTGATATAGTTGAAGCATTTCCTAAAGAGTAACTTTAGCCTCTAATTTCCTTGTTTCTTCTTACTTTATATTGAACAGATGTAATAAGGATAAGAAATTCTTAACACGAAATGAAGTGTTACATCCTCATAATCAGGAAGATGTATAGTAATAAGAAGATATATATGTAATTAAGCTTTCTTCTTTAAATCCATTTATGGAGGAGTAATAGATTTTTTATTTTCAAGAAGTAAGGTACGACCTTCGACTGTATCTTGTACAGGAATATGAAAGCTTGGTCTCGCTTCTAGAGGTTCAGATGTTTCTCCTTCTTCATAATATCTTGGAAGACTCATTGAAGAAGAGATACGATTGATAGGATTTGTTGTAACGATAGAAATTGTATTGCTAGAAGCAATAAAATATTCTACTGGTATTTGAACCTTTAGTTTCAAGGTTTTTACAAAAAGTTGGATATCATTATCTAGCTTAAGATGTCGTATATCCACGACCTTTGGTGGGATTGTTTTTCCCATCCCAATATCGAATAATTTTACGAAATTGTTTGGGGTGATGGATCTAAATGTGGATGTATCATTTAGAGCCATGCAGTGTTCCCATTGTATACCTAGGATGTTTTATCCAAGTAGTAATTTTATTCCTTTAAGGCTTATTGATAATGTACAAGTCTTTTTAACATTTTGTTCGTTTAGACTTATACAAAAATTAGGGTGAATATTTATTCCAAATAATATATTAGCAAGATTGGATTTGGCTCTTCCAATTATGTTACTAAGTGGGTTGTTAATGATTCGTTCGTCCATACAAGGGATCATTATTTGTGTAACTATTCCAATACGAAATAGAGCAGTTATTTTTAATTGGATCATACCTATGTGTAGGTATTTCATTTTTTGGTATTTTCTTTTTAGTTTTTATATTTTGCTTTTGTTAAGTAGACTGATAGATGTTAAATCATCATCTCCTTTTAATTTTATATTTCCTTACATACGCTCAAAAATATAAGTGTGTTTATTGAGAAAGCGAGATTTAAAAGAAGGGGCTTTATAAATCTCATTCTTTTCTCCATGAGGTATTGCCTCTTTTAGTTTTTCTAAGTCTTCATCTGAGATTTCAAATTGTTCTCCTACACCATCATGTAGGTCTATTGTATTTACTTCTTTAGAAGTAAGTGTATTCATATTGATTTGAAATTCTCGATATTTTTCAGAATTTACTGAATCATCTATAGTTTTTTCAGATGTTATGATAGGAAAATCTTCATATTTATGAATAACAAGTGTTCTGATAGCATCGTTTTGTCTAATTAAATAATCCCAATCTTTTAGACTGGTATTTTTAATCAATATTGTTGGTGCTTGATATGTCATGGGTCCTATTATCCCATGAGTGATGAATATATTTTCTTCGACATGATATTGGATATTATGTATTATCCCATAGTATCCTAATGATATTAAAATGATTAGATCTAATGTTACCTCTGTAGTTCGATAACGCTTAAGTCTAAGCATTTTTCCATGTAGATAGTATATCCTGGTGAGGATATTTTTTCTTTTTCTGGAAGTTTAGCGATGGTAATAAAGGAATAACCTTTATTTGTGTCAACGTTTTATTTATTGTAATCATATTGATTTTCAGTTTGTCAAAACCTTTTAATTGTTTATTTGAAGATTGTTCAGATTTAGACTCTACCGAGTCAGATTAAGACTCTATGGAGTCATAATAAGATGTAATTTCATAGACAGATGTATTGTCATAAAAAATTTCATCAATTATTCCAATGTTGATGGAATATTCCTCTATATTAGGAATAATAACTCTTTTGATGTTAACTGGGCAATCATTTGCATAATATCCCTCTTTGTTACATTTAAAACATCTACGATGTTTTTTACCTTTCTTTTTATTATATTTTTTGATAAACTTCTTTTTCCTAAAACTTTGTTTTTTTTTCTAAATTCTGGTTTCCATTTTGTTTTAGAAATTTTATATCTTGGATTTCTTTTCTTTTTATATGGTTTAAAAGCATATGTCCTCTAGTCATAAATAGGTGGACAACCATAAATATAATTTAAATCTTCTGAGAATTTTGAGCAATAGTTGTAGCCAATTCTAGAAGATTTTAAGTTTCTACTCATTTTCTTTTGAAAAAACAGTGTATTTTTGCAGATCTTTTCCATATATTCGGCACATGGTCTTCTAAGCATTCCTGTGTTATGTTGTCTAAGAGTTTCTCTTGATGTAAGTAACTCTTGGTATTTTATAGATATTATATTGTTCCAAGGAAAGGGTATTTTAAAAAAAAACCTTTGTATCCAAAACTCTTGTTGAGGAGTTTCATTTAGATGATAAATATATCCTCTATATGTAGAAACAAATTCATCTAACATACATATGTCACATAATTTCATTTTATGAAGTTTTTCTTCATAGTTTAGGTTTTCACTCCATTCTGATCTAGTAAAATCAGCAACTAGTAGTGAAACCAACATTTCAATTGTAGTTTGTTTATCTATTTGTTGTAAGATTTTTTGACATTTGTCTTTATTATTTCTTTCGAAATTTGTCAACCAAGATAGGGCATTTCCTTCCCAGTATGATGTAGCGAATTGTATGTATTCTGAAACATTCATAGCAGGAGGGAGCATAAATATAGTTCCTTTTATTTTTTGAGTCCATTCTATGCAATAGTCTTTGACTCGTTTATATGGTATAGCATCTATGTTCAAAGTGAGTCCCAAAATAGAGGAGTCTATTTTTTCTTCTAAATGTCTATTTTATTTTTATGGTATGTACGCCAATCTGAGCGTTTACTATAATTTAACATGGATGAATATGAAAAAGTAGTATGAACTTGTTCCATATTATCTCCTTGAGATTCTTGCATGTTAACTTCAGGTGAAGGTGTTTGTGGAACATA
Source organism: Vanilla planifolia (assembly GCA_023846275.1). Lineage (NCBI taxonomy): Eukaryota > Viridiplantae > Streptophyta > Magnoliopsida > Asparagales > Orchidaceae > Vanilla > Vanilla planifolia. The sequence goes on from JAIUJO010002035.1 coordinate 38,337, forward strand.
ACCATGAGGACCAGGGAGATAGAGAGTACTTCTACTATTTTCTCCTCTTTCCATCCTAATGTTATAATCATTTTCTTATTAGTTTCTATAAAAATCTATAACTTCATGATTTTGTTTATAAAAGTTATAAATTTTTTCACAAGTAATTTCTCTAGTGAGTTCTTTTTGTTGAAGTTCTAGGAACTCCAAGTAAATGCATTTATCTAATTTTTGTAAATCAATAATAAAGTATGTGGATTTCAATTTAACGATTATTGTTTGGTTAGTTTTGTTCCAGCATAATAGAATTTAGATGTATTATTATTTTTGTATTTTAGATTTAGAATTTTATCTTTTCTCTTTTAATAGATCAACAATGAAATTCAGTATTTCTACTATAGTAGGGTCATTTCCAACTGTGGTTGCTTGTGGATTATATGTTCATAATCCTATATGTCTTTAGTAATCTGACACTGGTAAGTGCCATCGGGAATTAGTATGTTTTTTATAGTATTTGATTAGATGTTTATGTTTTCTTATTACTAGATAGGTTTGTAAGATGAGTTTTGATTTTTTAAGAGGCTTGTTCTTCTTTTGTATTGTATTTCTGTTTTGACCCACTGTTTTACAGCTACATCTACCCTTCCAAAACCGCAAGGTTCCAATGGCTTTCTGGGAAAAGTTAGGGATTCTTACAAAGACCACCATCCCTAGTAGACTGCTACATAAAATAGGAGCACAGCTATGGTTTGTTTTCTACTCCATAGCATAAAGAAATATAATACAAAGAAGAAGAAGAATCTTAAAACAAACAAAGTCATTGTACAAACAAATCTTTTAATAAGAAGACATAAACGAAAACTTACTCACACATAATATAAGAAGTAAACATAAAGTTTATTTCATAAAAAATCCTTACAAGACAACGTGAGCACAAGGCTCTGATACTAGTTTGTAGGGTGATTTCGCACAAATAATTTACAATATGCACTTACTAATTTTATAAGAGTGGAGGATTACAATAGTGGAGGTAGGAAAGAAGAGAGCATAGTGGAAATAGAAAGCAGAAAGCAGAAAATAAAAAGTTGGATTTCTTTCATTGCCTTTGTTCTCGAAAGTGTCTAAATTTATAGACCAGGCTTGCTTCAGTTGGAAGCAAAAGAAATTGTCATTTCCTGTAGATATTAGTTTTGACAATTGCTCAGCACTGTTGCACGTTATTGTTCACAGTACACTTTTTTACAGTTCATCGTACACTGTTCGCTGTAGATCGTACACTGTTCACCGTAGATCGTACACTGTTCACTGTAGATCGTACACTGTTCACTCTAGATCGTACTTCATTTATTGGCTTGTGTTGTAGATGGGAATCTTTTGAATGCCCATGAAGGTGTTGAAAGGTGTTTGTAAAGTGATTTTTTATGGTCCCAGCATGCTTCAGTCTGTGAGGGCCAAAGCTTCCATAGTTTCTTCATCCAATTCATTATTTTCTAAATTGAATTCTGTGCAAGTAGCAAAGAACTCTTCTTTAGCTGCTCGTCCTATTTTGCCCAATTTAATCTTTCTCAGAGACATTTTTATTTTCTTTCCTTTCTGAGTTAAGTCTTCAGCTTCGTTGGCTAAAGTGTCCATAAAACAGACTGTCTTCCAACAACGAATTTGTTTGGCTAGATATTTAGAACTAAATTCTAGCTTCTGAAAAAAGTCTGGAGCAGCATACCATCGAGCTTCTTCTTCATTGAATAAGCTTGGTTTGAAATCTTCAAGTACTGGTGGAGTATCTAAATATTTTACAAGAATCCATAACTAAATTGAAGAGTATAAATTGATATACTCACGTTCTTCCCAGATTGTCCATATGTAAAAAAAAATTATTGAGAATTTGATAGAGTAAAGATTCAGGCTATTCTTGCAAATGTTTGGAATAAAGCCTATATAATCTTTGGGTCGTCTGGTACTAATACAGACTTCATGTACTAGTCCTTTTCTGAGATGGACTTGGTATTTGGGAATGTCATTGAAATAAGCTATTATTCTAGGCCTTTCAGGATTAAAATAAAAAACTTATTGATTAAGGAACAATTGCTTTATCTTTGTTTCCTCAAGTTGCTTAAAGAATAAAAGCAACTTTTTCTCAAACAAAATTTTTTGCTGATATAGTTGAAGCATTTCCTGAATATTAACTTTAGCCTCTAATTTCCTTGTTTCTTCTGACTTTATATTGAACAGATGTAGTAAGGATAAGAAATCCTTAATACAAAAATGAATCAGATCAGAAGTATGGCCGTTAGCAAATAGTTTTGAGAGTGATTCAATAGATCAAAGTTGTTCAAATTTTTGCAAAGAAGAAGACTGAGTTGTTGTAGATCTGGACAATAATAATTCCAGGGTCTTCTTGTAGTTTTCTTCTTTATTGGTCTATTGGACCATTGTTTGCTTCAAGCTTAAGTAACCTTTTTCAATTTGTGTTAGCCAATAATTTGTTGATCGCCAATCATTGGCTTGTAAAGCATGGAAATGTCCATTGATTTTCTCAAAGAAAGCTGGATCTGATTCTTTGAGAGCTTTGTTATACCATTCTTTTGCCACTATGGAGGCAAACGTCTTTCCCTTTTCGAGGGTTCCATAAGAACTGATTTTCTATTTAATCAGAGCTTTAGCTGGTTGAGCTTGATCTTTCCATTATTGATTTTAGGCTTTTAAATCAACGTTTTTGGTTTTTGATGCCTGTTGGGCATGAGAAGTTTCTGTCTTTTGGTTTTGGGCAGATTTCTCTACTTCGGCCTTTTGGGCCTTTGCTTTCTTAGGGAGAATTTCTATAAATTCTCCCGCTCTTTTGATTTTTTCTACAAAGTCTTTGAGAAATTTAAGATCTTCTTCGTTCATGGCCTACTAAGAAAATCAGCAACAATGTTAGTAAAACAAGGAATATATTTAACATTGTAAGTAAATATTTCAAGGTATAAAGCAAGACGTATGCGTCGAAGATTTTCTTCTGGATTATTTATAATCTTTTTTTCTAAAAATTGGGCAACAGATTTGTTGTCAGTTTTTATGGTAAACACTTTATGGAGTAGATGTATTTTTAGGTTTTTGATGGCTAATTTTATAGCCAATAATTCTTTATCATAAGTAGCATATTTACTTTAGGGTTTTGTAAATTTTCCTGAAATATATGCTACAATCTCATTTGTATTTGTTACTAAGACTCCAGACCATAATAAATCTGAGGCATCTACTTGTAATATAATTTGTTCATCTTTTGTTAGAAAATGAAGAATTTGCTTTTTTTGTTACTAATTATTTAATTTGTTTAATTTCTTTTTGTTCTTCTAAAGTCAAAGAAATAGGGATTTTATCTGTATTCCAACGACGAGGTTTTTCGTTGTTGATCATTTTGTATTTTGCTTGTTCGGTTGCTAATTTGTTCTGTAAGGCTTTAATTTTGGAAGACAGTTTAGGTATAAACTTTCTTCCATAGTTTAAGAGTCCTTAAAAACTTTGTAGTTGTTTTAAACAGGTAAAGTTTTCGAGAAACTCTTTAACTTTTGTATATATATGGTCTTGTAATTGTATTTGACCATTTTCTAGAAACTCTATTTCAATTTTGAATGATTCTATTTTCTTTGGACTCAAAATAATATCATGGTTTTGTATTATTTTGTTAACATGTAAAAGGTGATCTTTATGTTCTTCCTCTGTTTGAGAAAAAACTAGTATATCATCTATGTAAGCGACGACATAAGGTAAATGTCCAAAAATAGGGTTAATCCATTTTTAGAATATTTGAGGTGCATTTTTTAATCCAAATGGCATCACTAGCCATTCAAAATGCCCTTGTGGACAGCTAAAAGCTATTAATTCTATTGATGTTTGGTTTGGAAGTTTGATTTGCCAAAATCCTGATTTGGCATCAAATTTGCTATAGTATTTAGTACCTTGGATTTGTTTGATTAGGTACTCAACAGTTGGTATAAAATAACCATCAAATTTTGTGCAAGAGTTTAACTTGCAATAATTGATGACCATTCAGGCCTTACCACGTTTTATTTCTACGTGATTTCGTACTATAAATGCTGAAGAAGAATGTGAGATGTGGCTCTTTTATATTAATTTTAAATTTAACAGTTCCTGTATTTGACTGTTAAATTCTTGTTTATTTATTGGAGAGGCTATTATACTATTGACTCGTATATTTGTATTCTTGTATTGTTCTAAGAGTTCGATAGAACAATAGCGAGGAGATTTATCAAACCATTTTAGAGGGTCATTGGAATACAGAGGTTCTAAGAGTTTGTGAACGGTTTCATGAAAAGGGGTTGCATTTGGAAGGTTATATGTATAAATTGGATGAATGTTGGTATTGGTATCAATGAGAGTGGTTTTGGGTTTTCCACCACGTTAGGCTGCAAAAAATAAGGGGCAACACGGGCAGGAAGATGGATACAAGGAATAACGTGTCCATCAAAGTCAAGGAAATGGGTATTAAAAGGAGTAAAATGGCGAAGATTGTCAAGCCCAAGAAAACAATCAATATTGAAGTCTAATGGTAATAATGCAAAGTTAAAGATATAAGTATAAGGGTTGTTGTAAATATCAGGTATAGAGATTTTGAGATTAGCTACTTTATGAGTAACAAGGACTTGATTGCCCATAAAATTGGTTAGCGTTATTTTGGTTTCTAAAGGAAGCCAAACTTGTTTAGCAATGAAGATTTGCTGAAGTAAACTAGCATCAAAGCTAGTGTCGACTAAAGCATGAAGTGTTACATCCTCATATTCAGGAAGATGTATAGTAATAGGAAGATATATATGTAATTGAGCTTTCTTCTTTAAATCCATTTAGGAGTAATAGAGTTTTTTTCAAGAAGTCGCAAGGTACGACTTTCGACTGGATCATGTATAGGAATATGAAAGCTTGGTCTCGCTTCTAGAGGTTCAGATGTTTCTCCTTCTTCATAATATCTTGGAAGACTCATTGAAGGAGAGATACGATTGATAGGATTTTTTGTAACGGTAGATATTGTATTGCTAGAAGCAATAAAATATTCTACTGGTATTTGAACCTTTGGTTTCAAGGTTTTTACAAAAAGTTGGATGTCATTATCATGCTTAAGATGTCGTATGTCTAAGACCTTTGGTTGGATTTTTTTTTCAATCCCAACATTGAATAACTCAGAATACATACAATTTGCTACATCATACTGGGAAGGAAATGCCCTATCTTGGTTGACAAATTTGAAAAAAATAATAAAGATGAATGTCAAAAAATCTTAGAACAAACAGATAAACAAACTATAATTGAAATGCTAGTTTCACTATTAGTTGCTAATTTTACTGGATGAGAATGGAGTGAAATCCTAAACTATGAAGAAAAACTTCATAAAATAAAATTATGTGACATATGTATGTTAGATGAATTTCTTTCTACATACATAGGATATATTTATCATCTAAATGAAACTCCTCAACAAGAGTTTTGGATACAAGGGTTTTTTCTAAAATACCCTTTCCTTGGAACAATATAATATCTACAAAAAACCAAGAGTTACTTACATCAATAGGAACTCTTAGACAACACAACACAGGAATGCTTATAAAAGCATATGCAGAATCTATGGAAAAGATCTGCGAAAATACTTCTACTCAAAAGGAAATGAGTAGAAACTTAAAATCTTCTAGAATGGGCTAGAACTATTGCTCAAAATTCTCAGAAGATTTAAATTATATTTATGGTTGTCCACCTGTTTATGACTGGAGGACATATGCTTTTAAACCATATAAAAAAAAATCCAAGATATAAAATTTCTAAAAGAAAATGAAAACCCAAATTTATAGAAAAGAACAAAGGTTTAGGAAAAAGAAGTTTATCAAAAAGTATAATAAAAAGAAAGGTAAAAAACATTGTAGATGTTTTAAATGTAACAAAGAGGGACATTATGCAAATGAATGACCAGCTAACATCAAAAGAGTTATTATTCCTAAGATAGAGGAATATTCCATCAACATTGGAATAATTGATGAAATTTTTGATGATAATAATTCTGTCTATGAAATTACATCTTATTATGACTCCATAGAGTCTGAATCTAAACAATCTTCAGATAAACAATTAAAAGGTTTTGACAAATTGAAAATCAATATGATTACAATAAACAAAACGTTTGCAACAAATAAAGGTTATTCCATTATTACCATCACTACAACTTCCCAAAAAAGAAAAAATATCCTCACCAGGAAGTACAATCTACATGGAAAAATGCTTAGACTTAAGCGTTATCGAACTACAAAGGTAACATTAGATCTAATCATTTTAATACCATTTGGATACTATGGTATATAGTAGTAGTAGTAGTAGAAGAGGAAGAAGAAAAAGAAGAAGAAGAAGAAGAAGAAGAAGTAGGTGAGAAGAAGAAGAAGAAGATGAAGAAGAAGAAGAAAAAGAAGAAGAAGAAGAAGATGAAGAAGAAGAAGAAGAAGAGGAGAAGGAGGTGTAAGAAGAAGAAGAACAAAATCATGATGATGAAAAAGAATAAAAAGGTAACAGAAGAAGAAGAGGGTGAGGAAGAAGGGGAAGAAGAAGAAAAAGGAGAAGGAGAAGAAGAAGCAGAAGAATAAGAAACAAAAGAAGAAGAAGAAGAAGAAGAAGAAGAGGAAGAAGTGGAAGAAGAGGAGGAGGAAGAAGAAGAAGAAGAAGATGAAGAAGAGGAATAATAAAAGGAAGGAGAAGAGGAAGAGGAAGAAGGAGAAGAAGAAGCAAAAGTAGAAGAAGAAGAAGAAGAAGAAGAAGAACAAGAAAAAGTAGAAGATGAAGAAGAAGAAAATGATGAGGATGATGATGAGGGATAATAATAATAAGAAGAAGAAGAAAAAGAAGAAGAAGACAAAGAAGAAGAAGAAGAAGAGAAAGAGAAAGAAGAAAAAGAAGAAGAGGAAAAGGAAATGGTAGAAGAAGAATAAGAAGAAGAAGAAGATTAAGAAGAAGAACTAGATGAAGAAAAAGAAGAAGAAGTTGAAGAAGAATAAGAAGAAGAAGTTGAAGAAATAAGAGGAGGAGAAGGGAGAAAAAGAAGAAGAAGAATAACAAGAACAAGAACAAGGAGAAGAAGCGGAAGAAAAAGAAGTAAGAGAAGAAGAAAGAGAAGAAGAAGAAGAATATTAAGTAGAAGAAGAATAAGAAGGAGAAGAAGAAGAAGAAGAAGGAGAAGAAGGAGAAGAAGAAGACGAAGTAGAAGATGTAGAAAATGAAGAAGTTGAAGAAGAGGAAGAAGATGAAGAAGAAGAAGATGATAATTATGAAGAATAAGAAGAAGATGATGATGATGATAAAGATGAAGAAAAAGGATAAGAAGAAGAAGAAGAATATTAAGTAAAAGAAGATGAAGCTCATGATGAAGTGGAAGAAGAAGAAAAAGAAGAGGAAGAAGATGCTGATGAAGAAGTAGAAGAAGAAGAAGAAGAAGAAGAAAAATAAGAAGAAGAAGAAGATGATGAAGAAGAAGAAGAAGAATATGTGAAAGAAGAGGACGAAGAAGAAGGACAAGAAGAGGAAGAAGGAGAAGAAGAAGAAGAAGAAGAAGAAGAAGAAGAAAAGGAAGTAAAAGAAGAAGAAGAAGAAAAGGATGAAAAAGCAGAAGAAGAAGTGGAAGAGGAAGAAGAGGATGAAGAAGAAGTACGAGCATAAGAAGAAGGTTGGAGAAGAAGAAGCAAAAGAAGAAGTTGAAGCAAAAGAAGTTGTAGAAGAAGAAGAAGAGGAAAGAGAAAGTGATGATGAAGAAGAAGAAGAAGAAGTAGGAGGAGAAGAAGAAGGTGAAGAATTAGAAGGAGAAGAAGAAGAAGCAGGAGAAGAAGAATAAGAAGAAGAAGAAGATGATGAAGCAGAAGAAGAAATAGAACAAGAATAAGAAGAAGCAGAAGATGATGAAAAGGAAAAAGAAGAAGAAGAAGAAGAAGAAGAAGTGGAAGAAGTAGAAGGACAAGAAGAGGAAGAAATAGAAGAATAAGAATAAGAATAAAAATAAGAAGAAGAAGGAGAAATAAAGGAGGAAGAAGAAGAGGATGAAGAAGAAGTGGAAGAATTAGAAGAAGAAAAGAATAATAATAATAATAATAATAATAAAGAGAAATTGAAGAAGAATAAGTAGAAGAATAAGAAGAAGAAGAAGAAGAAGTAGAGGAAGAAAAAGAAATATAAGATGAAGAAGCTGAAGAAGAAGAGGAAGAAGAAGAAGAAGAAGAGAAGAAGAAGAAGTAGGAGAAGAAAAAGAAGGTTGAAATTTAGAAGGAGTTGAAGAAGTAGTAGTAGTAGTAGTTTTTGTTATTGCAATAGTAGAAGTAGTAGTATTGGTAGAAGAAGAAGAACAAGAACAAAAATAAGATGAAGAAAAAGAAGAAGAAGAAGTTTAAGAAGAAGAAGAAGTAGATGGGGAAGAAGAAGAGGAAAAAGAAGAATAAGAAGAAGAAGAAGAAGAAGAAGAAAAAGAAGAAGTAAAAGAAGAAGTGGAATAGGAAGAAGAAGAGGAAGTTTAAGGGAAACTGGAAAAAGAAGAAGAAAAAGAAGTAGAAGTCGAGAAAGAAAAAGAAGACATAGGAGAAGAAGAAGAATCAGAAGATTGAGTAGAAGAATAAGAAGTAGAATAGGAAGAAAAGAATGAAGAATAAGAATAAGAAGAATAAGAAGAACAAAAATAAGAAGAAGGAGAAGAAGAAGATGAGAAAGAAGAAGATGAGAAAGAAGAAGATGAGAAAGAAGAAGAAGAAGAAAAAGAAGAAGTAGAAGTAGAAGTAGAAGTAGAAGTAGTAGAAGAAGAAGAAGAAGAAGAAGAAGAAAATGATGAAGAAGAGGAAGAAGAAAAAGAAGAAGAATATGATTAAGAAGAAGAAGAAGAAGGACAAGGAGAAGAAGAAGAAGAAGAAAAAGGAAAAGAAGAAAAAAAGATGAAGCTTAGGAGGAAGAAGAAGAAGAAGAAGAAGAATATGAAAGAAGTAGTAAGAGGAGGAAGAAGTAGAAGACGAAGAAGAAGAAGAAGAAGAAGAAGAAGAATAGAGGAAGAAAAAAGAGAAGTTGAAGAAGAAGAAGAAGGTGAAGTTGAAGAAGGAGAGGAAGTTGTAGTAGATGTAGTAATAGCAGTAGAAGATGTTCAAGAAGAAGTAGAAGAATAAGAAGAAGAAGAAGAAGAAGAAGAAGAACCTGAAGATGATGTGGAAGAAGAAGAGGAAGAAGAAGAAGAAGAAGAAAGTAAGAGAAGAAGAAGACGAAGCTGAGGAAGTAGAAGAAGAAGAACAAGTAGTAGTACTAGTCGAAGAAGATGGAGAAGAAGAAGAAAAATAAGAAGAAGATGAAGAAAAGGAAGAAGAATAAGAAGAAGAAGAAGAATTAGAAGAAGAACAAGAAGAAGAAAAAGAGGAAGAAAAAGAAGCGAAGGAAGAAAAAGAAGAAGAAGAAGAAGAAGAAGAAAAAGAAGAATAGAAAAATAAGAGGAAGAGGAAGAAGAAGAAAAAAGAAGAAGAAGAAGAAAAAGAAGAAGAAGAAGAAGAAAAAGAAGAAGAAGAAGAAGAAAAAGAAGAAGAAGAAGATGATGATGATGAGGAAGAAGAATAAGAAGAAGAAGAAGAAGTAGAAGAAGAATAATAAGGAAAAGAAGAAGAAGAAGAAGAAAAACAAGAAGTGGAAGAAAAAAAGAATAAGAATAAGAAGAAGAAGAAGAAGAAGAAGAAGAAGTAGAAAAGTAGATGAAGAAGAAAGAGGAGAAGAAGAAGAAGACGAAGAAAAAGTAGAAGCAAAAGAAGAAATAAAAGAAGAAGAAGAAAAAGAAGAAAAGATGAAGAAGAAGAAGAGGAAGAAGAAGAAGAAGTAGAAGAATAAGACGAAGATGATGGTGAAAATGTAGCAATAGAAGAAGAAGAAGATGAAAAACTCAAAGAAGGAGAAGTGAACGAAGAAGTAGAAGTAGAAGAAGAAGAAAAAGAACAAGAAGAAGAAGAAAAAGAAGAAGAAAAAGAAGAAGAAAGTGCAGAAGAAGAAGAAGGACAAGAAGAATAGGAAGAAGAAGAAGAAGAAGAAGATGAAGAAGTAAGAGGAATTAGAAGAAGAAAATGAAGAAGAAAAAGAAGAAGAAGAAGAAGAAGATGATGAAGAAGAAGAATATTATGTAAAAGAAGAAGGAGAAGAAGAAAAAGGAGAAAAAGAAGAAGAAAAAGAATAAGAATGAGAAGAAGAAGAAGAAGAAGAAGAAGAAGAGCAAGAGGAAAATGAAGAAGAAGAAGAATAAGAAGGAGAAGAAGAAGAAGAATAAGAAGGAGAAGATGAAGAAGAAGAATATTTTTTAAAAGAAGAAGAAGAAGGTGAAGAAGTAGTAGCAGTAGAAGATGCATAAGAAGAAGAACTAAAAAAATAAGAATAATAAGAAGAAGAAGAAGAAGAAATTAAGAGAAGAAGAAGGTGAGGATCAGGAAGTAGAAGAAGAAGAAAAAGAAGAAGAACAATAAGAAGTAGTAGAAGTAGAAGAACAACAAGAAGAAGAGGAGGAGGAAGAAGAAGTAGTAGAACAAGAAGAAGAAGAAGAACAACAAAAGTAGTAGAAGAAGAGGAAGAAGAAGAAAAGGAGGAAAAAGAAGAACAAGAAGATTATTATTATGACGATAAAGATGAAGTACTAGTAAAAGAACAAGAAGTAGTAGAAAAAGAAGAAGAAGAAGTAGAAGAAGAAGGGACGAAGAATAAGAAGAGGAACAAGAAGAAGAAGAAGAAGTAGTGGAAATGGCGGAAGAAGAAGAAGAAGAAGAATAAGAAGTAGATGATGGTGAAGAAGAACAAGAAGAAGAGGAAAAACATGAAGAAGGAGAAGAAGAAGAAAAAGAAGAAGATGATGATAAAGAAGATTAGAAAAAGACAGAAGAAAAAAGTAGAAAATGAAGAAGAAAAAGAAGGAAAAGAAGAACAGGAAGAAGAAGAAGAGGAAGAAGTAAGAGGAAAAGAAGAAGAAAATGAAGAAGAAGAAAAAGGAGGAGAAGAAGAAGAAGACAAAGAAGAAGAATATTATGTAAAAGAAGAAGAAGAGGGTGAAGAAGAACAAGGAGATGAATAAGAAGAAAAACAATAAGAAGAAGAAGAAGAAGAAGAAGTAGAAAACGAGGAAGAAGAAGAAAAGGAAGAGGAAGAGGAAGAAGAAGAAGAAGAAGAAGAATAAGAAGAAGAAAAAGAAGATGATGAGGAAAAAGAAGAAGAAGATGTTGAAGATGAAGAAAGAAGAAGAAGAAGAAGAAGAAGAAGAAAAAGAAGATGACGAAGAAGACAAAGAAGAAGAAGAAGAAGAAGAAAAAGAAGAAGAAGAAGAAAAGGAATAAGAAGAAGGTGAACAAGAAGACGAATAAGAAGTAGATGAAGAATAACAACAAGAAAAAGTAGAAGAAAAAGAAGAAGAAGAAGAAGAAGAAGAAGAAGAAGAAGAAATGAAGAAGAAGAAAAGAAGTTGAAGAAGAAGAGGAAGAAGAAGGAGAAGAAGCAGAAAAACAAGTAGAAGATGATTTAGAAGAAGAAGAGGAAGAAGCAAAAGAAGGAGAAGAAGAGGAAGAAAGAGAAGAAGAAGAAGAAGAAGATGTTGGAAAAGAAGAAGAAGGTGAAGAAAAAGAAGGATGAGAAGAAGAAGATGAAGGAGACGAAGAAGAGGAAGAAGAAGAAAGAGAA
>JAIUJO010002035.1:67500-68575 GCA_023846275.1 Vanilla planifolia
AGAGGAAGAAGAAGAAGAAGAAGAAGAAGAAGAAGAAGCAGAAGAAGAAGAAAAAGAAGAAGAAGAAGAAGAAGAAGAAAAAGAAAAGGTAGAAGTCGAAGAAGAAGAAGAAGACGAAGAAGAAAAAGAAGAAGAAAAAGAAGAAGAAGAAGAAGATGATGATGAATGCGAAAGATAAGAAGAAGAAGAAGAAGAAGAAGAAGAAGAAGAAGAAGATGATGAAGAAGAAGAAGAAGAACAAGAAGAAAATGAAGAAGAAGACGAAGAAGAAAAAGATCATGGTGAAGAAGAAGAACAAGAACAAGAAAAAGAAGAAGTAGAGTGAGAAAGAATGAATGAAGTAGAACAAGAAGAAGAAGAAGAAGAAGAAGAAGAAGATGAAGAAGAGGAAGAAGAAAAAGAAGACAAAGAAGAAGATGATGACGATGAAGATGAAGAAGAAGAAAAAGAAGCAATAAAAGAAGAATTAGAGGAATAAAGGGAGAAAGAGGAGGAAGAAGAAGAAGAAGAAGCAGAGGAGGAGGAGGAAGAAGAAGAAGTAGAAGAAGAAGAAGTTCAACAACAACAACGACAAGAAAGAAGAAGAAGAAGAAGAAAGAATAAGAAGAAGAAGAAGATGAGAAAAAGAACAAGAAGGCGAAGAACTAGATGAAGAAGAAGAAGAAGAAGAAGAAGCAGAGGAAGAGTAAGAAGAATATGAAGCAGAAGCAGAAGAAAAAGTAGAAGAAGAAGAAGAAGAAGAGGATGAAGAAAAGGAAGAGGAACAAGAAGAAGAAGAAGAAGACGTTGAAGAAGAAGAAAAAGAAGAAGAGGAAAACGTAGAGGAAGAAGAAAAAGATGAAGATGAAGTTGAAGAAGAAGTAGTAGAAGAAGAAGAAGAAGAAGTATAAGGTGAAGAAGTTGAAGAAGGAGAAGAAGAACAAGAACAAGAAGAAGAAGATGATGATGATGAAGAAGAAGAAAATTATGAGGAAAAAAAAGAAAATGAGGAAGAAGAAGAAGAAGTGGAAGTAGTAGTAGTAGTAGTAGTAGAAGAAGAAGTAGAAGAAGAAGAAGTAGAAAAGGATGAAGATGT
>JAIUJO010003389.1:0-2500 GCA_023846275.1 Vanilla planifolia
AAGAAGCAGTAGTAGTAGTAGAAGAAAGGAGAGGCAAAAGACGAAGAAGAAGGAGAAGGAGAGGAAGTAGCAGTAGAAGAAGAAGAATAAGAAGAAGAAGAAGAAGAACAAGAAGATGAAGAAGAAGGAGAAGAAGACAAAGAAGAAGAAGAAGAGGATGAAGAAGAAGGAAAAAACAGAAAAAAGAAGAAGAAGAATGAGAAGAAAAAGAAAGAAGAAAAGAAGAAGAAGAAGAAGATGGCGAAGGAGTTAATGATCCTGAAGAGGATGAAGAAGAGGAAAAGAAGAAGAAGAAGGAGTAGTAGAAGTAGAAGAAGAAGAAGAAGAAGAAGAAGAAGAAGAAGTCGAAGAAGTTGAAGAAGAATGAGATGACGAAGAAAACGAAGAAGAAGAAGGAGATAAAGAAGACAAATAATAACAATAATATGAGGAAGAAGAAGAAGAAGAAGAAGAAGTTTAAGAAGAAGAATAAGAAGAAGATGAAGAAGAAGAAAAAGATGAAGAAGAAAAAGAGAAGAAGAAGAAGAAGAAGGATAATAAGAAGAAGGAGAAGGAGAAAAAGAAGAAGAAGATAATGAAGTGGAAGAAGAAAAAGAAGAAGAAGAAGAACAAGAGGAGAAAAAGAAGGAGACGAAGAACAAGAAGATGTAGATGAAGATGAAAAAGAAGAAGAGAAGGAAACAAAGATGTAGAAGAGGCAGAAGAAGAAGAAGAAGAAGAAGAAGAAGGAGGTGAAGAAGAAGAAGAAAAAAAAGAAGAAGTAGACAAAGAAGAAGAAGAAGAAGAAGAAGTAAGTGGAGAAGAATAAGAAGAAGAAGAAGAGGAAGAAGAAGAAGAAGAAGAAGAAGATGGAGAACAAGAAGAAGAACAAGACGAAGAAGAAGAAGATGATGAAGAAGGAAAAGAAGAAGAAGAAGAAGACAAAGTAGAAGATGATGAAGAAGAAGAAGAAGAAGAAAAAGAAGGAGAAGAAGGAGAAAGAAGAAGAAGAAGAAGAAGAAGAAGAAGAAGATGATGAAGAAGAAGAAGAAGAAGAAGAAGAAGAAGAAGAAGAATGAAGAGGAAGAAGAAGAAAAAAAAAGAGGAAGAAGAAGAACAGGAGACGAAAAAGAAGAAGATAATGAAGAATAATAAGAGAAAGACGAAGAAGAAGAAGAAGAAGTAGAAAAGGAGGAAGAAGAAAAAGAAGAAGAAGAAGAAGAAGAAGTAAGAGAAGGAGAAGAGAAGAAAGAGGAGCAGGAAAAGAAGAAGATGAAGTAAAAGAAGAGGAGGAAGAAGAAAGAGTAGAAGAATAAAAAGAATAAGTAGTTGAAGAAGAATAAGAAGAAGAAGAAAAAGATGAAGAAAAAGCAGAAGGAGAAGAAGACGACGGAGAAGATGAAGAAAAAGTAGAAGAAGAGGTAGAAGAAGAAGAAGAAGAAGAAGAATAAGGCGAAGAAAAAAAAGAACTACAAGAAGAAGAAGAAGAAGAAGAAGAAAAAGAAGAAGAAGACGAACAAGAAGTAGAAGAGGAGGAGATGTATTTGAAGTAGAAGAAGAAGCAAAAGAAAAAGAAGAAGTTTTAGAAGAAGACGAAGAAGTAAAAGAAGAACAAGAAGAAGGAAAAGAAGAAGAAGAAGCAGAAGAAGAAGAAAAAGAAAAAGAAGTCGAGGAAAAAGATGAAGAAGAAGTAATAGAAGAAGAAGACAAAGAAAAGAGAAGATGAAGATGAAGAAGAAGAAGATGTCGAAGAAGAAGAAGAAGAAGAAGAGGAGGAGGAAGAAGAAGTAAAAGAAGAAGAAGAAGTAAAAGAAGGAGAAGAAGAAGAAAGAGGAGCAAGAAGAGAAGAAGATGAAGTAGAAGAAGAGGAGGAAGAAGAAAGAGAAGAAGAAGAAAAAGAATAAGAAGTTAAAGAAGAATAAGAAGAAGAAGAAGAAGATGATGAAGAAAAAGCAGAAGAAGAAGACGACGAAGAAGATGAAGAAAAAGAAGAAGAAGAGGTAGAAGAAGAGTAAGAAGAATAAGGAGAAGAAGCAAAAGAACTACAAGAAGAAGAAGAAGAAAAAGATGAAGAAGAAGAAGATGAAGAAGAAGAAGAAGAAGAAGAAGAACAAGAAGTAGAAGAAGAAGAAATGTATTTGAAGTAGAAGAAGAAGCAAAAGAAAAATAAGAAGTAGTAGAAGAAGAAGAAGAAGTAAAAGAAGAACAAGAAGAAGAGAAGAAAAAAGAAGAAGAAGAAGAAGAAAAAGATGTCGTGGAAAAAGACGAAGAAGTAATAGAAGAAGAAGAAGACAAAAAAAAGACAAGATGAAGATGAAGAAGAAGAAGAAGTCGAAGAAAAAGAAGAAGACAAAGAAGAAGGAAAAGAAGACAAAGAAGAAGAAGAAGAAGAAGAAGAGGTGGAAGAAGAAGAAAAAGAGGATGAAGAAGAAGAAGAACAAGAACACGAAGAAGAAGAAGAAGAAGAAGACGAAGAAGAAGAGGAAGAAAAAGAGAAAGAAGAAGAAGATGAAGAAGAAGA
>JAIUJO010003389.1:7500-10000 GCA_023846275.1 Vanilla planifolia
AAGAAGAAGAAGATGATGATGATGAAGAAGAAGATGATGATAAAGAAAAAGAAGACGGAGAAGAAGAAGAAGATGAAAAGGAAGATGAACAAGAAGAAGAAGAAGAAGAAGAAGAAGTAGAACAACAACAACAACAAGAAGAACAAGAAGAGGAAGAACATGAAGAAGACGAAGATGAAAATAAAGAAGAAGATGAAGAAGAAGAAGTAGAAGTAGAAGAAGAAGAAGAAGAAGAAGGATAAGGAGAAGAATATGTAGAAGAAGAAGCAGAAGAAGAAGAAGAAGATGATGATGATGATGATGATGAAGAAGAAGGAGGAGGAGGAGAAGAAGAAGAAGAAGATGATGATGAAGAAGAAGAAGCATAAGGAGATAAAGAAGAAGAAAATTAAGAAAAAGAAGAAGATGAAGAAGAGGATGGAGAAGAGAAACAAGAAGAAGAAGAAGAAGAAGATGATGATGATGAATAAAAAGGAGAAGAAGAAGAAGAAGAAAACGATGAAGAAGAAGGAGACGAAGAAGAGGAAGAAGAAGACGAAGAAGAAGAAGACCACGAAGAAGACAAAGATGAAGAGGAAGAAGTAGATGAAGAAGATGGAGGGGAAGGAGAAGAAGAAGAAGACAAAGAAGAAGGTGGAATAGAAGAAGAAGAAGAAGAAGAACACAAAGAAGAAGATGAAGAAGAAGAAAAAGAAGAAGTTGACACTCAAAAAGAAGAAGAAGAAGAGGAAGAAGAAAACACAGAAGAAGAAGAAGAAGATGACGAAGAGGAAAAAGTAGTTGAAGAAAAAGAAGAAGATGAACAAGAAGAAAATGAAGAAGATGGAGAAGAAGAAGAAGAAAAAGAAGAAGAAGGAGAATAATAATAATAATAATAATAAGAAGAAGAAGAAGAAGATGGAGAAGAAGAATAAAAAGAAGAAGAAAAAAAAAGAAGAAGAAGAAGCATTAAAAGAAGAAGAGGAGGAAGAAGGTGAAGTAGAAGAAGTAGAAGAAGAAGAAGAAGATGAAGAAGAAGAAGAAGAAAAAGAACAAGGAGGAGAAGGAGAAGAAGGAGAAGATGGAGAAGGTGGAGAAGGTGGAGAAGTAGAACAAAGATAAGAAGGTGAAGAAGAAGGAGGAGGAGGAGAAGCAGAAGTAGAAGAAGAAGAAGAAGAAGAAGAAGATAAAGAAGAAGAGGAATAAGATGAAGAAGAAAAGAGGAAGACTATGAAGAGGTAGAAGAAGAGGAAGAAGTAGAAGATTAAGAAGAAGATGAAGAAGAAGAAGAAAATTAAGAAGAAGATGATGTAGAAGAAGAACGAGAAGAAGAAGAAGATGATGATGAAGAAGAAGAAGATGAAGAGGAAGAAGAAGAAGAAGAAAATGATGAAGAATAAGAAGAAGAAGAAAAAGTAGTAGATGAAGAAGAATTAGAAGGAGAAGAAGAAGTAGAAGAAAAAGAAGCAAGAGAAGGAGAGGAAGAAGAAGAAGAAGAAGAAAAAGAGGAAGACGAAGAAGAAGTGGAAGAACTGGAGGAAGAAAAAGAGGTAGATGACAAAGAAGAAGACGAACAAGAACAACAAGAAGAGACAAAGAGAAAGAAGAAGAAAATGAAGAGGGGAAGAAGACGATGAAAAAGAAGAACAAGAAAAAGAAGAAGACGAAGAAGAAGGAGAAGTACAAGAAGAAGAAGAAGAAGAAGAAGAAGAAGAAAAGGGAAGGAGAAGAAGAAGAACAACAAAGAGAACAATAACAATAATATTAATAAAAATAACGATAATAATAATTATAAGCAGAAGAAGAAAAAGAAGATTAAGAAGAAGAAGAAAAAGAAGAAGTAAAAGAAGAAGAAGAAGAACTAGAATAAGAAGAAGAAGAAGAAGAAGAAGAACGAGAAGTAGAAGAAGAAGAAGATGGAGAAGAAGAAGAAGAAAAAGAAGATGAAGAAAAAGAAGAAGAAGAAGAAGAAGAAGAAGAAGAGGAAGAAGAAGAAGAATAAGAAAAAGCGAATGAAAAAGATTAGAAGAAGATGAGGATGAAGAAGAAGTTTAAGAAGAAGAAAAATAAGTCAAAGTGAAAAATCATGACGAAGATGAAGACGATGACGAAGAAGAAGAATAAGAAGAATAAGAAGAACAAGAAGGAGAGGAACAAGAAGAAGGAGAAGAAGATGAAATAGAAGAGGAAGTAGAACACGAAGAAGAAGAAGAATTAGAAGAACAAGAAGAAGAGAAGGAAGAAAAAGAAGAAAAAGAAGAAAAATAAGATGAAGAAGATTAATAGGAAGAGGAAGATGACGAAGAAGAAGAACTAGAAGAGGATGAAGATGAAGAAGAACAAGAAAATGAAGAGGAAGAAGAAGAAGAGAATGAAGAAGAAGAAGAGGAAGAATAAGAGGAAAAAGAAGAAGAGGAAGAAGAAAAGAAGAAGGCAAAGAAAAACAAGAAGAAGGCTAAGAAGAAGAGGACGAAAAAAGAAGAAGATGATGAACATGAAGATGAAGAAAAAGAAGAAAAAA
>JAIUJO010003389.1:15000-25000 GCA_023846275.1 Vanilla planifolia
AATTAGATGAAGGAGGAAGAGGAGGAGGAGAAGAAGAAGAAGAAGAGGACAAAGAAGAAGAAGAAGAGGAAGAAGAAGAAGAAGAAGAAGGAGAAGGAGAAGAAGAAGAATTAGAAGAAAAAGATGAAGAAGAAGAAGAACAAGAAGAAGAAGAATAAGAAGAAAAAGAAGAAAAGAAGAAGAAGAAGAAAAAGAAGAAGAAGGCGAAGAACAAGAAGAAGATGAAGAAGAAGAAGAAGACAAAGAAGTGGAAGAAGAAGATGATGAAGAAGAAGAAGTAGAAGAAAAAAAAGAAGAAGATGAAGAAGAAAAAGGAGAAGAAGAAGAAGAGGAAAGAGAAGAAGAAGAAGAAGAAGATGTAGATGAAGAAGAAGAAGAAGAAGTCAACGAAGAAGTATATGAAGTAGAAGGAAATGATGAAGAAGAAGAAGAAGAGGACAAGGAAGAAGTAGATGCAGAAGCAGAAGAAGAAGAAGAAGAAGAAGAAGATGGAGAAGGAGAAGAAGAAGAAGGAGAAGAAGAAGAAGAAGAAGAAAAGGAAATAAAAGAAGAAGAAGAAGATAAAATAAGAAAAAGAAGAAGGAGAAGACCAAGAAGAAAGAAGACGACAAAGAAGAAGAATACAAACAAAAAGAAGAAGAAGTCGAAGAAGAAGAAGAAGAAGAAGAAGAAGGAGAAGAAGAAGAAGAAGAAGAAGAAGAAGAAGATTAAGAAGAAGACGAAGAAGAAGGAGAATGAAAAGAAGAAGAGGAAGGGGGAGGAGGAGAAGAAGAATAAGAAGAAGAAGAAGAATAAGAATGAGAAGACGAGAAAGAACAAGAAGAAGAAGGTGGAGGAGAAGAAGAAGAGGAAGAAGGAGAAGAACAAAATGGGTGCAGAAGAAGGAAAAGAAGAACAAGAAGAAGAAGAAGAAGACGAAGAAAAAGAGGATGAAGAGGAAGATGTAGAAGAATAAGATGGAGAAGAAGATGGAGAAAGAAGAGGAAGAGGAGGAGGAGAAGAAGAAGAAGAAGAAGACGATGAAGACGAAGAAGAGGAAGAAGAAGTAAAAGAAAAAGAAGAATGTGAAGAAAATGAAGAAGAGGAAGGTGGAGGAGGAGGAGGAGGAGAAGAAGAAGAAAACTAGAAAGATGAAGACAATGAAGAAGACAAAGAAGATGAAGAAGTAGAAGAAGAAAAAAAAGTAGAAGTAAAAGAAGAAGAAGAACAAGAACTAAAAGGTAAATAAGAAGAAGAAGAAGAAGAAGAAGAAGAAGAGGAAGAAGAAGAAGAAGAAGGAGAGGAAGAAGACTAAGAAGAAGAAGAAGAAGAAGAAGAAGAAGAAGAAGAAGAAGAAGAAGTATAAGAATTGGAAGAAGAAGAAGAAGAAAGAAAAAGTGAAAGAAGAAGAAGAAGAAAAAGATGACAACGAAGAAGAAGAATAAGCAGAACAAGAAGTAGATGAAGAAGTTGAAGAAGAAGTCGAAGAAGAAGATGAAAAAGAAGAAGCTGAAGAAGAAGGAGAAGAAGGTGAAGAAGAAGAACAAGTAGAAGAAGAAGATGAATAAGATAAAGAAGAAAAAGAAGCAAACGAAGTGGAAGAAGTAGAAGTTAAAGAAGAAGAAGTAGAAGTTAAAGAAGAAGAAGAAGTTAGTGAAGAACATGAACAAAAAGAAGATGATGAAGAAGAAAAGAAGAAGAAGAAGAAGAAGAAGAACTAGAAAAAGAAGGAGAAGAAGAAGAAGAAGAAGAAGAAGAAGAAGAAGAAGGAGAAGATGAACAAAATGAAGTAGATAGGGAAGGAGAAGAAGGAGAAGAAAAAGAAGAAGGAGAAGGAGGAGTAGAAAAAGAAGAAGAAGAAGAAGAAGATGGCAAAGAAGAAGAAGAAGAAACAAAAGAAGAAGAAGAAGAACTAGAAGAAGAAGAAGGAGAAGAAGAAAGAGAGAAGAAGAAGAATAAAAAGAAGAAGATGAAGAAAAAGAAGAAGTAAACAAATGAAAATAATAATAGTACTAAAATAAGAAGAAAACAAAGGTGAAGAAGAGAAAAAAACTACAAAAATAACAACAACAATAACAATATTAATAATAAGAAAACAAAGCAGAAGAAGAAGAAGAACAACAAGAAAAAGGAGAAGAAGATGATGATGAGGAAGAAGAAGTGGACCAAGAAGAAAGAGAAGAAGTAGAAGAAAAAGAAGAAGAAGAAGAAGAAGAAGAAGAAGAATAAGTAGAAGAAGAAGAATAATAATAATAAGAAAAAAAAAGAAAATAATAATAATATCAAGTGGATGAATAAGTAGAAGATGAAGAAGAAGAGGAAGAAGAAGAAGAAGAAGAAGAAGATGAAGAAGCTGAAGAAGAAGGAGAAGATGAAGAAGAAGAAGAAGAAGAAGAAGAAGATTAAGAAGAAGAAGAAGAAGAAGAAGAAAAAGAAGAAGAAGAGGAAGAAGTATAAGAAGAAAAAGAATAGGAAGACAAAGAAGAAGAAGAAGAAGAAGAAGAAGAAGAAGAAGAAGAAGAGGAAGAAGAAAAAGAAGAAGTAGTAGAAGAAAAAGAATAAGAAGAAGATGAAGATGAAGAAGAAGAGAAAGAACACGAAGAAGAAGGAGAAGAAGAAGAAGTAGGAGAGGAAGAAGGAGACGAACAAATGGGTGCAGAAGAAAGAAAAGAAGAAAAAGAAGAAGAAGAAGAAGAAGAAGACGAAGAAAGTGAAGATGAAAAAGTTGTAGAAGAATAAGATGGAGAAGAAGATAAAGAAGGAAGAGGAAGACGAGGAGGAGAAGAAGAAGAAGAAGACGAAGACGATGAATAAGAAGATGAAGACGAAGAAGACGATGAAGACGAAGAAGAGGAAGAAGAAGAAGCAGAAGAAAAAGAAGAACGTCAAGAAAAAGTAGAAGAAGAAGGTGGAGGAGGAGGAGGAGCAGGAGAAGAAGAGGAAGAAAACTAGAAAGATGAAGATGAAGAAGAAGAAGAAGAAAGAGAATAATAATAACAATATTAATAAAAAGAAGAAGACAAAGAAGATGAAGAAGTAGAAGAAGAAAAAGAAGTAGAAATAAAAGAAGAACAAAAAGAAGAAGAAGAAGAAGAAATGAAGAAGAGAAAGACGAAGAAGAAGATGGAGAAGAAGAAGATTAAGAAGAAGAAAAAGAAGAAGAAGAAGAATAAGAAGAAGAAGAAGAAGAAGAAAGAAAAGGTGAAAAAAAAAGAAGAAAAAGATAACAACGAAGAAGATGAAGAACAAGAAGAACAAGAAGTAGATGAAGAAGTTGAAGAAGAAGTCGAAGAATAAGAGGAAAAAGAAGTAGTCAAAGAAGAAGGAGAAGAAGATAAAGAAGAAGAACAAGCAGAAGAAGAAGAAGAAGAAGAAGAAGATAAAGAAGAAAAAGAGAAAACGAAGTGGAAGAAGTAGAAGTTAAAGAAGAAGAAGCATAAGAGGAACAAAAAGAAGAAGTTAATGAAGAAAAAGAAGAAGTTAATGAAGAAGAAGAAGAAGATGATGATGATAAAGAAGAAAAGAAGAAGAAGAAGAAGAAGAAGAAGAAGTAGAAGAAGAAGGAGAAGAAGAAGAAGAAGAAGAAGAAGAAAAAGAAGGAGAAGATGAAGAAAATGAAGTTGTCAGGGAAGGAGAAGAAGGAGAAGAAAAGGAAGAAGGAAAAGGAGGAGTTGAAAAAGAAGAAGAAGAAGAAACAAAAGTAGAAGATGACGACAATGAAGAAGAAGAAGAAAAGAATAAGAAGAAGAAGAAGAAGAAGAAGAAGAAGAAGAAGAAAAAGAAGAGAAGAAGAAGAAGAAGGAGAAGAAGAAGAAGATAACAAAGTAGAAGAAGAAGAAGAAGAGGAAGAAGCAGAAAAAGAAGAAGAAGAGGAAAAGAAGAAGAAAAAGAAGTAGAAGGAGAAGAAGAAGAAAGAAAAGAAAAAGAAGAAAAAGAAGATTATGTTGAAGAAGAAGACAATGATGAAGAAGAAGAAGTAGAAGAAGAAGAAGAATTAGAAGAAGATGGAGAAGAAGAAGAAGAAGAAGGAGGAGAAGAAGAAGAATTAGAAGAAGAAGAGGAAATGAAGAAAGAAGAAGAAGAAGAAGAAAAAGGAGTAGAAAAAATGACAAGAAGAAGAAGAAGAAGAAGAATAAGAAGAAAAAGAACAAAAAGAAAAAGACAACAACGAAGAAGAAGAAGAAGAAGAAGAGGAAGAAGAAGAAGACGAAGAAGAATTTGTAGAAGAAGAAGGCTGAGAAGAAGAAGACGAAGAAGAACGTGAAGAAGAAGAGAAAGAAGAAAAAGAAGAAGAAAAAGTAGAAGACGATGATGAAGAAGAACAAGTAGAAGGAAACTAAGAAGAATAAGAAGAAGAAGAAGAAAATGTAGAAGAAGAAGAAGTTGAAGAAGATGAGGACGAAGAAGAAGAAGAAGAACAAGATAATAAAGAAGAAGAAGAATAGCAAAAAGAAGAAGAAAAAGACAAAGAAGAAGAAGAAGAAGGAGATGAAAAAGAAGAAGAAGTAGAAGAAGATGAAAAAGAAGAAGAAGAAGAAGAAGAAGAAGATGAAGAAGACAAAGAATAATAAGAGAAGAAGAAGAAAAAGATGAGGAAGAAGAAGAAGAAAAAGAAGAAGGAGAAGGAGAAGAAGAAGAAGAAGTAGAAGTAGAAGAAGAAGACGAAGTAGAAGAAGAATAAGACGAAGAAGAGGAAGAGGATTAAGAAGAAAGG
This sequence comes from Vanilla planifolia, assembly GCA_023846275.1. Taxonomy (NCBI): domain Eukaryota; kingdom Viridiplantae; phylum Streptophyta; class Magnoliopsida; order Asparagales; family Orchidaceae; genus Vanilla; species Vanilla planifolia. The sequence goes on from JAIUJO010003389.1 coordinate 19,694, forward strand.
GAAGAAGAAGAAGAAGAGGAAGACAAAGAATAAAAACAAGAAGAAGAAGAGAAAGAAGAAGGAGAAGAGCACGAAGAAGAGGAAGTTGAAAGAGGAAGAAAAGAAGAAGAAGATAGAGTAGAAGAAGATAAAGAAGAAGAAGGTGATGATGAAGAAGAAGAAAAAGAATAAGAGGAAGAAGAAGATGATGTCGAAGAAAAAGAACAAGAACAAGAAGAAGAAGGTGGAGAAGAAGAAGAAGAAGAAGAAGAAGAAGAAGAAGAAGAAGAAGAAGAAGAAGAAGAAGAAGAAGAAGAAGAAGAAGAAGAAGAACAAGGTGAAGAAGAAGAAGAAGAAGAAGAAGAAGTAGAAGATGGAGGAGGAGAAGGTGAAGTAAAAGATGTAGAAGAATGTGATGCAGGAGAAGAGGAGGAAGAAGAAGAAAGAGAGAAGAAGAAGAAGAAGAAGAAGGCAAAGAAGAAGAAGAAGAAGAACATGAAGAAAAAGAATAAGTAAACGAATGAAAATAATAAAAATAAAAAAATAAGAAGAAAATGGAGGTGAAGAAGAGAAAAAACTATAAAAATAATAACAATAATAATAATAAAAATAATAATAATAATAATAATAATAATAAAACAAGGAAGAAGAAGAAGAAGAACAAGAAGAAGTAGAAGAAGAAGATGATGAAGAAGATGATGATGAAGAAGAAGTGGACAAAGAAGAAAGAGAAGAAGAAGAAGAAAAATAAGAATGAGTAGAAGAAGAAAAAGAATAAGAAGAATAAGAAAAAGATAAATAATAATAATAACAAGTGGAGTAAGAAGTAGAAGATGAAGAAGAAGAGGAAGAAGAACAAGAAGAAGAAGAAGATGAAGAAGTGCAAGTAGAAGGAGAAGAAGTAGAAGAAGAAGATGAAGAAGAAGAAGAGGAAGAAGAGCATGAAGAAGAAGAATATGAAGACAAAGAAGAAGAAGAAGATGAAGAAGAAGAAGAGGAAGAAGAACTAGAAGAAGAACAAGAAGAAGATGAAGAAGAAGAAGAAGAAGAAATAAAAGAAGAAGAAGAAGAAGGAGACGAAGAAGAAGAAGAAGAAGAAGAAGAAGAAGAAGAAGAAGCTATAGATGAAGAATTAGATGGAGGAAGAAGAGGAGGAGCAGACGAAGAAGAAGAAGAGGAAGAGGAAGAAAAAGAAGAAGAAGAAGAAGAAGAAAAAGAACAAGAAGAAGAAGAAGAATAAGAAGAAAAAGAAGAAAAGAAGAAGAAGAAGAAGAAGAAGAAGAAGAGGACAAAGAATATGAAGAAGATGATGAAGAAGAAGATGATGAAGAAGAAGACGAAGAAGTGGAAGAAGAAGAAGAAGATGAAGAAGATGAAGATGAAAAGAAGAAGAAGAAGAAGAGAAAGAAAAAGAAGAAGAACAAGAAAAAGCAGAAGAAGAAGAAGAAGAAGTAGAAGTCAAAGAAGAAGTATATGAAGTAAAAGAAAATGATGAAGAAGAAGAAGAAGAGGACAATGAAGAAGTAGAAGTAGAAGTTGAAGAAGAAAAAGAAGAAGAAGAAGGAGAAGGAGAAGGAGAAGAAGAAGAAGAAGAAGAAAAGGAAATGGAAAAAGAAGAAGAAGAATATAAAACAAGTAGACGAAGAAGGAGACGAACAAGAAGAAAGAAGATGAAGACAAAGAAGAAGAATACAAAGAAAAAGAAGTATAAGTTGAAGAAGAAGAAGAAGGAGAAGAAGAACAAGAAGATTAAGAAGAAGATGAAGAAGAAGGAGAAAGAAAAGAAGAAGAGGAAGGAGGAGGGGAAGAAGAAGGAGGAGGGGAAGAAGAAGAAGAAGGAGAGAAAGAACAAGAAGAAGAAGGAGAAGAAGAAGAAGAAGAAGAGGAAGAAGGAGAACTAATGGGTGAAGTAGAAGGAAAAGAAGAAGAAGAAGAAGAAGAAGAAGACGAAGAAAAAGAAGATGAAGAGGTTGTAGAAGAATAAAATGGAGAAGAAGATGAAGAAGGAAGAGGAAGAGGAGGAGGAGAAGAAGAAGAAGAAGAATATGATGATGAATAAGAAGACGAAGACGAAGAAGACGATGAAGACAAAGAAAAGGAAGAAGAACAAGAAGTAGATGGAGAAAAAGAAGTAGAATTAAAAGAAGAGGAAGAAGAACTAAAAGTAGAAGAAGAAGAAGAAGAAGAAGAAGCAGAGGAAGAAGAAGAAGAAGAAGGAGATGAACAAGACTAAGAAGAAGAAGGAGATGAACAAGACTAAGAAGAAAAAGAAGAAGAAGAAGAAGAAGTATAAGAATTAGAAGAATTAGAAGAATTAGAAGAAGAAGAAGAAGAAGAAGTATAAGAATTAGAAGAATTAGAAGAAGAAGAAGAAGAAGAAGAAGAAAGAAAAAGTGAAAGAAGAAGAAGAAGAAGAAGTAGAAGAAAAAGATGACAACGAAGAAGAAGAAGAAGAAGAAGAAGAAGCAGAACAAGAAGTAGATCAAGAAGTTAAAGAAGAATAAGTCGAAGAAGAAGAAGAAAAAGAAGAAGTTGAAGAAAAAAGAGAAGAAGATGAAGAAGAAGAACAAGCAGAAGAAGAGGAAGACGAAGAAGATAAAGGGGAAGAAGAAGAAAATGAAGTGGAAAAAGTAGAAGTAAAAGAAGAGAAGTATGAGAGGAAGAAGAAGAAAAGAAGTTAATGAAGAAGAAGAAGAAGAAGAAGTGGAAGAAGAGGAAGAACTAGAACATGAAGGAGAAGAAGAAGAAGAAAAAGGAGAAGATGAAGGAAATGAAGTAGACAAGGAAGGAGAATAAGGAGAAGAAAAAGAAGGAGTTGGAGGAGTAGAAAAGAAGAAGAAGAAGAAGATGACAATGAAGAAAAAGAAGAAACAAAAGAAGAAGATGACGACAATGATGAAGAAGAAGAAAAGAAGAAGAAGAAGAAGAAGAAGAAGGAGAAGAAAGAGACAAGAAGAAGAAGAAGAAGAAGATAATGATGAAGAAAAAGAAGTAAACGAATGAAAATAATAATAATAATAATAATAAGAAAACGGAGGTGAAGAAGAGAAAAAACTATAAAAATAATAACAATAATAACAATAAGAAAACAAAGAAGAAGAAAAAGAAGATAAAGAAGTAGAAGAAGATGATGACCATGAAGAAGAAGTGGATGAAGAAGAACGAGAAGAAGTAGAAGAAAAAGAAGAAGAAGAAGAAGAATAAAAATAAGTAGAAGAGGAAGAAGAAGAAGAAGAAGAATAAGAAGAATAAGAAGATAAAGAAAAATAATAATAATAACAAGTGGATGAAGAAGTAGAAGATGAAGAAGAAGAGGAAGAAGAAGAAGAACAAGAAGAAAAAGAAGAAGAATATGAAGAAGCAGAAGAAGAAGGAGAAGAAGAAGAAGCAGATGAAGATGAAGAAGAAGAAGAGGAAGAAGAAGAAGAAGAAGTATAAGAAGAAGAAGAAGATGAAGAAGAAGAAGAGGAAGAAGAACAAGTAGAAGAAGAAGAAGAAAAAGAACAAGAAGAAGATGAAGATGATGAAGAAGAAGAAGAAATAGAGGAAGAAGAAGAAGGAGAAGAAGAAGAAGAAGAAGAAGAAGTAGAAGAAGAAGATGGAAGAAAGAAGAAGAAGAGGATGAAGAAAAAGGAGGAGAAGAAGAAGAATAATAAGAAGAAAAAGAAAAGAAGAAGAAGAAGAAGTAGAAGAAGAAGAAGGACAAGAACAAGAAGAAGAAGAAGAAGAAGAAGAAGAAGAAGAAGAAGAAGAAGGAAGAAAGAAGAAGAAGAGGAAGAAGAAAAAGGAGAAGAAGAAGAAGAAGAAGAAGAATAAGAAGAAAAAGAAAAGAAGAAGAAGAAGTAGTAGAAGAAGAAGAAGAACAAGAGCAAGAAGAAGATGAAGAAGAAGAAGATGATGAAGAAGTAGAAGAAGAAAAGAAGAAGATGAAGAAGATGAAGATGGAGAAGAAGAAGAAGAAGAAGAAGAAGAAGAAAAAGAAGGAGAAGAAGTCAAAGAAGATGTATATGAAGTAGAAGAAAAAGATGAAGAAGAAGAGGAAGAGGACAATGAAGAAGTAGAAGCAGAAGCAGAAGAAGAAAAAGAAGAAGATGAAGAAGAAGAAGAAGGAGATGGAGAAGAAGAAGAAGAAGAAGAAGAAAAGGAAATAGAAGAAGAAGAATAAGAAGAAGAAGAAGATAAAATAAGCAGAAGAAAAAGGAAAAGACCAAGAAGAAAGAAGATAAAGACAAAGAAGAAGAATACAAAGAAAAAGAAGAAGTCGAAGAAGGAGAAGGAGAAGAAGAAGAAGAAGAAGAAGAAGAAGAAGATTAAGAAGAAGAAGAAGAAGGAGAAAGAAAAGAAGAAGAGGAACAAGAAGGAGGAGGAGGGGAAGAAGAAGAAGAAGAAGAAGAAGAAGAGAAAGAACAAGAAGAAGGAGAAGAAGAAGAAGAAGAAGAGGAAGAAGGAGAAGAACAAATGGGTGAAGAAGAAGGAAAAGGAGAAGAAGAAGAAGAAGAAGAAGATGAAGAAAAAGAAGTTGAAGAAGAAGATGTAGAAGAATAAGACGGAGAAGAAGATGAAGAAGGAAGAGGAAGAGGAGGAGAAGAAGAAGTAGAAGACGAAGTTGATGAATAAGAAGACGAAGATGAAGAAAATGATGAAGATGAAGAAGAGGAAGAAGAAGCACAAGAAAAGACTAACGTGAAGAAAAAGAAGAAGAAGAAGGTGGAGGAGGAGGAGGAGGAGAAGAAGAAAAAGAAGAAAACTATAAAGATGAAGACGACAAAGAAGAAGAAGAAGAAAGAGAATAATAATAATCATATTAATAAAAATAATGATAATAATAATTATAAGCAGTAGAAGATGAAGAAGACAAAGAAGATGAAGAAGTAGAAGAAGAAAAAGAAGTAGAAGTAAAAGACGAAGAACTAAAGGAAGAAGAAGATGATGAATAAGAAGAGGAGGAAGAAGTAGAAGATGGAGAAGAAGGAGAAGAAGAAGACTAAGAAGAAGAAGAAGTATAAGAATTAGTATAAGAAGAAGAAGAAGAAAGAAAAAGTGAAAGAAGAAGAAGACGAAGAGGAAGAAGAAGAACAAGATAAGAACGAAGAAGAAGAAGAAGAAGCAGAACAAGAAGTAGATGAAGAAGTTGAAGAAGACGTCGAAGAAGAAGAAGAAAATTTAGAAGTTGAAGAAGAAGGAGAAGAAGATGAAGAAGAAGAACAAGAAGTAGAAGAAGAAGATGAAGAAGATAAAGAAGAACAAGTAGAAGAAAACAAAGTGGAAGAAGTAGAAGTTAAAGAAGAAGAAGTATAAGTGGAAGAAGAAGAAGAAGTTAATGAAGAA
>JAIUJO010003389.1:30000-32500 GCA_023846275.1 Vanilla planifolia
AAAAGAAGTACAAGAAGAAGAAGAAGAAGAAGCTAAAGATGAAGAATTAGATGGAGGAAGAGGAGGAGGAGAAGTAGTAGAAGAAGAAGATGATGACAAAAAAGAAGAAGAAGAAGAGGAAGAAGAAGAAGAAGAAGAAGAAAAAGAAGAACAAGAACAAGAACAAAAAGTGTAAGAAGAAAAAGAAGAAAAGTAGAAGAAGAAGAAGAAGAAAGAGACGAAGAACAAGAAGATGATAAAAAATAAGAAGGCGAAGAAGTGGAAGAAGAAGAAGAAGATGAAGAAGAAGAAGTAGAAGAAGAAAAAGAAGAAGATGAAGAAGATGAACAAGAAGAAGAAGAAGAAGAAGAAGAACAAAAAGAAATCAAAGAAGAAGAAGAAGAAGATAAAACAAGCATAAGAAGAGGGAGAAGACCAAAAAGAAAGAAGAGGAAGAAAAAGAAGAAGAATATAAAGACTTCCTCTCCTTCCTTTTCTAATTCTTCTACTACTACTACTTGTTCTTCCTCCTCCTCGTCCTATTCTTCTTCTTCTTCTTCTTCTTCTTTTTCTTACCCTTCTACTTCTTCTTCTCCCTCCTCCCTTTCTTCTTCTTCTTCTTCTTCCACTTCACCTTTTTGTTCTTTTTCTTCTTCTTTTTCTTCTTCGTTTCCTTCTTCTTCTTCTTCTTCTCCTCCTTCTGGTTCTTCTCCTCTTTCTTCTTCTCTTTCTTCTACTTCTTCTTCTTCTTCTTCTATTACTACTACTTCTTCCTCTTCTTCTTTCTCTTGTTCTTCTTCTTCTTCCTCTTATTCTTCTTCTTCTTCTTCTTCTTCTTCTCCTTCTCCTTCTTCTTCTTCTTCTCCTCCTCCTCCTCCTCCTCCTTCTTCTTCTTCATCTACTTCTACTTTTTCTTCTACTACTTCTTTTTCTTGTTCTTCATCATCATCATCATCTTCTTCTTCTTCACCTCCTCCTCTACCTCCTCCTCTTCCTCCTCCTCCTCCTTCTTCTTCATCTTCTTCTTCTTCTACTTCTTCTTCATCATGTACTTCTTCTTGTTCTTTGTCTTCTTCTTCTTGTTCTTTGTCTTCTTCTTCTTGCTCTTCTTTTCCATCTTATTCTTCTTCTTTTTGTTCATCTTCTTCTTCTTCTTCTTCATTTTCTTCTTCTTTTTCTTCATCTCTTCATCTTCTTCTTCTTCTTCTTCTTCTTCTTCTTTGTCTTCTTCTTCTTCCCATTCTTCGCCTTCTTCTTAATCTTCTTTTTCTTCATTTTCTTTTTCTTCTACTTCTTCTTCTTCTTCTTCTTCTTCTTCTCCATCTTTCTCTTCTTCTCCTTCTTCTTCTTCTTCTTCATCATCTTCTCCTTCTTCTTCTTGCACATCTTCTTCTTCTTCTTCCTATTCTTCTTCTTCTTCTTCTCCTTTTTCTTCTTCTTCTTCTTTTCTTCTACTTCTTCTTCTTCATCTTCTTGTACTTCTTTGTTTTCATCTTCTTTTTCTACATGTTCTGCTTCTTCTTCTTCATCATCATCTTCTTCTTCTTCTCCTTCTTCTTTTACTTCTTCTTCTTCTTCTTCTCCTTCTTCTTCATCTTCTTCTTCTTTTTTTTCATCATCATCTTCATCTTCTTCTTCATTATCTTCTTCTTCTTCCTCTCCTTCTTCTTCTCCTCCTCCATCTTCTTTGCATTCTTCTACTTCTTCTCCTACTTCTCCTACTTTTTCTTCTTCTTTTCTGCTTCTTGTTCTCCTTCTTCTTCTTTGACTTCTTCTTCTCATCATCTTCTTCTTCTATTTCTTCTTTGACTTCTTCTTCCTCTTCTTTTATTTTTTCTTGTTCTTTTTCTTCTACTTCTTATTTTTCTTTTTCATCTTCTACTACCTCTTCTTCTTCTTCCTTTTCATCTTCTTCTTATTATTATTATTATTATTATTATTATTCTTTTGCTTCTTCTTCTTCTTCTTCATCTTCTTCTTCTTCCTCTTCTTTGTCTACTTTTTCTTCGCCTTCCCCTTCCTCTTCGTCATCCTGTTCTTCTTCCTCTTCTTCTTTTTCTTACTCTACTTCTCTTCTTCTTCTTCTTCATCTTCTTCTTCTTTCTCTTTTTCTTCCTCTTCTTCTTCGTCTTCTTCTTCTTCTTCTTCTTCGTGTTCTTGTTCTTCTTCTTCTTCATCCTCTTTTTCTTCTTCTTCCACCTCTTCTTCTTCTTCTTCTTCTTCTTCTTTGTCTTCTTTTCCTTCTTCTTTGTCTTCTTCTTTTTCTTCGACTTCTTCTTCTTCTTCATCTTCATCTTGTCTTTTTTTTGTCTTCTTCTTCTTCTATTACTTCTTTGTCTTTTTCCACGACATCTTTTTTTTCTTCTTCTTCTTCTTTTTCTTCTCCTTCTTCTACTTCTTCTTTTACTTCTTCTTCTTCTTCTACTACTTATTTTTCTTTTGCTTCTTCTTCTACTTCAAATACATTTCTTCTTCTTCTACTTCTTGTTCTTCTTCTTCTTCTTCTTCTTCATCTTCTTCT
>JAIUJO010003389.1:45000-55000 GCA_023846275.1 Vanilla planifolia
TTCTTCTTATTCTTCTTCTTCTTCTTCTTCTTCTTCTTCATTTTCTTCTTCTTCTCCATCTTATTCTTCTTTTCTTCCTCTTCCATCTTCTTCTTCTTCTTCTACTTTTTCTTCTTCGTCTTCTTCTTCTTCTTCTTCTTCTTCGTCTTCTCCTACTTCTTATTTCATTTCTTCTTCATTTTCATCGACTTCTTTTTCATCTTCTTCGTCGTCTTCTTCTTCTTCTTCTGCTTCTTGTTGTTGTTCTTCTTTTTCTTCTTTTTCTTCTTCTTCTACTTCTTTTTATTCATCGTCTTCTACTTCTTGTCTTTTCTTCTTCATCCAGTTCCTCTTCTTCGTCTTCTTCTTCTACTTCATTTTCTTCTTCTACTTCATCTTCATCTTCTTCTTCTTCTTCTCCTTCTTCTCCTTCTTTTTCTTTTTCTTCTTCTTCTTCTTCTTCCTCTTCTTCTCGTTCTTCTTCTTCTCTTATTTCTTAACTTCCTCTTGTTCTTCTTCTTCTTCTTCTTCTTCTTCTTCTTTTTCTTCTTCTTCTTCTTCCTCTTATTCTTATTCTTATTCTTATTCTTCCTCATGTTCAACTTCTTCTTCTTCTGCTTCTTCTTTGTCTTTTTCTTCTTTCTCTTCTTGTTCTTCTTCTTCTTCTTCTTTGACGTCTTCTTCTTCTTCTTCTCCTTCTTCTTTTTCTTCTTCTTCTTTTCCTCCTTCTACTTCTTCCTCTTCGTCTTCTTTTTTTCCTTTTTCTTCTTCTCCTTCTTCCTCCCACTTCCTTGTTCTTCTACTTCTTCTTCTTCTTCATCTTCATAATCTTCTTCTTCTTCCTCTTCTTTGTCTTCTTCTTCTTCTTCTTCTTTGTCACCTTTTTCTTCTTCTACTTCCTCACCTTCTTTGTCTTCTTCTTCTTCTTCTACATTTTCTTCTTCTTCTTCTTCTTATTCTTCTTCGTTTCCTACTTCTTGTTCTTCATCATCATTATCGTCATCATCTTCTTCTTCTTCTTCTTCTTCTTCTTTCTCTACTTCTTCTTTGATTTCTTCTTCTTTTTCTTCGACATTTTTTCATCTTGTTCGTCTTCTTCTTCTTCTTCTTTGTCTTCTTCTTCTTCTTCTTGTTCTTCTTCTTCTTCTACTTCTTCGTTTTATTCTTCGTCTTCTTCTTCTTCTTTTTCTTTTTCATCCTCTTCCTCTTCTTCATCTTCTTCGACTTCGTCTTCTTCTTCTTCTTCCTCTTCTTCGCGTTCTTGTTCATCATCATCTTCTTCTCCTTCTTCTTCTTCTTTTTCATCATCTTCTTCTTTTTCTTCTTCTTCTTCTTCTTCTTCTTATTCTTATTCTTATTCTTATTCTTCCTCATCATCATCTTCTTCTTCTTCTCCTTCTTCTGCTTCTTCTTCTTCTTCTTCCTCTTCATCTTCTTCTTCTTCTTTGTCTTCTTCTTCTTCTTTCTCTTCTTCTTCGTCTTCTTCTTCTTCTTCTTCTTATTCTTCTTCTTCTTCTTTGTTGTCTTCTTCTTCTTCTTGTCCTTCTTCTTCTTCTTCTTCTTCTTCTCCTCCTTCTACTTCTTCTTCTTCGTCTTCTTTTTTGCCTTTTTCTCCTTCTCCTTCTTCTCTTTGTCCTCTTCCTTGTTCTTCTTATTCTTCTTCTTCTTCTTCATCTTCATCTTCATCTTCTTCTTCTTGTTCTTCCTCATCTCCTTCTTCTTCTTCTTCCTCTTCTTCATCATCTTCTTTGCCTTGTTCTTCTTCTTCTTCCTCTTCTTCTTCTTCATCATCTTCTTCTTCTTCTACTTCCTCACCTTCTTCGTCTTCTTCTTCTTCTTCTACATTTTCTTCTTCTTATTCTTCTTCCTTTCTTAATTCTTGTTCATCATCATCATCATCATCATCATCTTCTTCTTCTTCTTCTTCTTTTTCTCCTCCTTCTTCTTCCCCTTCTGTGTCTTCTTCTTCTTCGACTTCGTCTTGGTCATCTTGTTCTTCTTCTTCTTCTTCTTCGTTGTTACTTTTTGTCTTCTTTTTCTTCTTCTTCTTCTTCTTCTTCTTCTTGCCCTTCTTTTTTTCTTCTTCTTCTTCTTCTTTCATCTTCATATTCTTCTTCTTCCTCTAATTCTTCTGCGCCATCTTCTTCTTCCTCTTCTTCTTCTTCTTCTTCTTCTTCTTTGACTTCTTCTTTTTTTACTTCTTTTTCTTCTTCTTCTTCATCTGCTTCTTCTCCTTATTTTTCTACTTCATCTTCCTCCTCCTCTTCTTCTTCATTGTTGTCTTCTTCTTCTTCTTCTTCTTCTTCTCCTTCTTCTTCTTCTTCTTCTTCTTTGTCTTCTTCCTCTTATTTGTCTTCCTCTTCTTCTCCTTCTCCTTATTCTTTTTTTTCTACTTCTTTCCCTTCGACTTCTTCTTCTTCTTCGCCTTCTTCTTCTTCTTCTCCTTCTTTATCATCATCATCATCTTCTTCTTCTTCCTCTTCTGCTTCTTCTTTTTCTTCAACAACTTCTTCTTCCTCTTCTTCTTCTTCTTCACTTTATTCTTCTTATTCATCTCTTCTTCATTTTCTTCTTCTTTTTCTTCATTTTCTTCATCATCATCGTCATCATCTTCTTCTTCTTCCCCTTCTCTATCCCGTTCTTCATCTTCTTCTTCTTTAACATCTCTTTTCTTTTTCTTCTTCTTCTTCTTTTTCTTCTTCTTCTTCTTCTTCTCCACTTCTTCTTCTTCTCCTCCTCCTTCTTCTTCTTCTTCTCCTCCTTCTCCTTCTCATTCTTCTTCTTCTTCTTCTTCTTCTCCTTCTTCTTCTTCTTGTTCTTCTTCTTCTTCTTCTTGCTCTTCTTCTTCTTCTTCTTCTTCTTCTTCTTCTTCATATTCTTCGTGAACTTCTACTTCTTCATCCACTTATTATTATTATTATTATTATTATTATTCGTCTTCTTCTTGTTGTTATTCTTCTTCATCTTATTTTTTTTCGTCTTCTTCTTCTTCTTCTTCTTCTTCTTCGTCCACTTCTTCTTGATTATCATCTGCTCCTTCTTCTTCTTATCCTTCTCCTTCTTCTTCTTCTTCTATTTCTTCTTCTTCTTCTTCATCATCTTCATCTTTTTCTTGTTCTTTTTCTTCTTCTTTTTCTTCTCATTCTTCTTCCTCTTCTTCTTCTTTTTCTTTTTCTTCTTCTTTGTCTTCCTATTCTTCTTCTTATACTTCTTCCTCTTCTTCTTCTTCTTAATCATCTTCTTCTTCTTATTTGTGTTCTTATTCTTCTTTCTCTTCTTCTTCTCCTTCTTCTTCTGCTTCTTCTTCATCATCATCTTCATCTTTTTCTTCTAGTTCATCCTCTTCCTTTTCATCTTCTACTTCTTTGTCCACTTGTTATTTTTATTATTTTTCTTTTTCTTCTTATTCTTTCTTCTTCTTCTTCTTCTTCTTCGTCTACTTATTCTTATTCTTCTACTTCTTCTTCTTCGTCTTCTTCTTTCTTCTTCCTCCACTTCTTGTTCTTCTTCTTCATCATCTTCTTCAACTTCTTGTTGTTCTTCTTCTTCTTCTTCTTCTTTTTGTTATTATTATTATTGTTTTTATTATTATAGTTTTTCACTTCTTCATCTCCCTTTTCTTATTATTATTATTATTATTTTTTTCTATCGTTTACTTTTCTTTTTCTTCATCTTCTTTTTCTTCTTCTTCTTCTTCTTCGACTTCTTCCTTTTCTTCATATTCTTCTTTAACTTCGACATCTTGCATCTTCCACTTCTTCGTCTACTACTTCTTCGTCACCTCCTTCTTCTTCTTCTTCTACTTCTTTGTCTTCTTCTTCTTCTTCTTCTTTTTCTTCTTCTTCTTCTTCTCCATCTTCTTCTTCTTTTCTTCCTCATTCATCTTCTTTTTCTTCTTCTTCTTCTTCTTTTTCTTCTTCTTCTTCTTCTTCTTCTTCATCTTCTTCTTCTTCTTCTTCATCTTCTTCATCTTCTTCTTCTTCTTCTTCTTCTTCTTCTTCTTCTTCCTCTTCTTCTTCTTCTTCTTCTTCTTCTTCTTTTCTTCTTCTTCTTCGTTGTCATCATCTTCTTTTTTTGTTTCTTCTTCTTCTTCTATGTCTTCTTCTTCTTCTTCTTCTACTTTTTGTACTCGTCCTCCTTCTTTTTATTATTCTTCTTCTTCTCCTTCCTTGTCTACTTCATTTTCTTCATCTTCTCCATTTTCTTCAACTTCTTCTTCTTCTTCTTCTTCATCTCCTTCTTCTTCTAGTTCTTCTTGTTCTTCTTCTTCTTCTTCTTCTTCTTCTTCTTCTTTTCTTCTTCATCTTCTTCTTCTTTTTCTTCTTCTTCTTCTTCATTAACTTCTTCTTCTTCTTCTTCCACTTATACTTCTTCTTCTTTAACTTCTACTTCTTCCACTTTGTTTTCTTCTACTTGTTCTTCTTTATCTTCTTCATCTTCTTCTTCTACTGCTTGTTCTTCTTCTTCATCTTCTTCCCTCTCTTCTTCCTCTTCTTCTTCCTGATCTTCTTTTTCTTCTTATCCTTCTTTCTTCTTCATCTACTTCTTCTTACTCTTCCTCTTCTTAAACTTCTTCTTCTTCTTCACTTCTTCTTCTTCTATTTCTTCTTCTTCTTCTTCTTCTTCTTCTTCTTCGTCTTCTTCTTCTTCTACTTCTTCTTCTTGTTCTTCTTCTTCTTCTTCTTTTTCCTCTTCCTTATCGTCTTCATCTTCTTATTATTATTATTTTTCATATTCGTGTCAACTTAATCTTCATCTTTTTCTTCTTTTTCCTCCTCTTCTTCATCCTCTTCTTCTTCTTCTTCTTCTTCTTCCTCTTTTTCTTCTTCTTCTACTTCGTCTTCTTCTCCATCTTCTTCTTCTTCTAATCAAACTTCTTCTAATTCTACTTCTTCTTCTTCTTCTTGTACTTCTTCTTCTTCTTCTTCTTATTCCTCTTCTTCTTGTTCTTCTCCTTCTTCTTTTCTTCTTCTTCTTCTTCTTCTTCTTCTAAATCTTCTTCTCTACCTTATTCTTCTTCGTCATCTTCGTCTTCTTCTTCTTTTTCTTCTTCTTCTTCTTCTTCTACTTCTTCATTTTCTTCTTCTTCTTCTTACTCTTACTCTTCATCTTCATCTTATTCTTCTCCTTCTTCTTCTTTTTGTTCTTCTTGTAGTTCTTTTCCTTCCTCTTCTTCTTCTATTTCATCATCATCATCTTCTTCTTCTTCTTCTTCTTCATCTTCTTCTTCTACTTCTTCCTCTTCCTCTTCTCCTACATCTTCATCATCATCATGTTCTTCTTCTTATACTTCTTCTTCTATCTTCTTCTTCTACTTCTTTTTCTTCCTCTTCTTCTTCTTCTTCTTCTTCTTCTTCTTCTTCTTCTTCTACTACTACTTGTTCTACAACTTCTTCTTCCTCTTCTTCTTCTTCTTCTACTTCGTCCTCTTCTTCATCTTCTTCTTGTTCTAATAAAACTTCTTCTAATTCTACTTCTTCTTCTTCTTCTTGTACTTCTTCTTCTTCATCTTCTTCTTCTTCTTATTCTTCTTCTTCTTGTTCTTCTCCTTCTTGTTTTCTTCTTCTTCTTCTTCGTCATCTTCTTCTTCTTCTTCTAAATCTTCTTCTCCACCTTGTTCTTCTTCTTCATCTTCTTCTTCTTCTTCTTTTTCTTCTTCTTCTTCTTCTTCTACTTCATCTTTTTCTTCTTCTTCTTACTCTTACTCTTCATCTTCATCTTATTCTTCTCCTTCTTCTTCTTTTTGTTCTTCTTCTAGTTCTTTTTCTTCTTTTTCTTCTTCTTCTTCTATTTCATCTTCTTCTTCTTCTTCTTCTTCTTCTTCTTCTTCTACTTCTTCATCTTCCTCTTCTCCTACTTCTTCATCATCATCATGTTCTTCTTCTTATACTTCTTCTTCTGCCTTCTTCTTCTACTTCTTTTTCTTCTCCTTCTTCTTCTACTTGTTCTACAACTTCTTCTTCTTTTTCTTCTTCTTCTTCTACTACTTTTTCTTCTCCTTCTCCTTCTTCTACTTTTTCTACTTCTTCTTCTCCTCCTCCTTCTTAATCTTCTTCTTCTTCTTCTTCTTCTTCTTCTTCTTCTTCTTCTTCTTCGTCTTCTCATTTGTCTTATTCTTCTACCTCATATTCTTCCTCTTCTTCTTCATCTTCTTCTTCTTCTTCCCCTTCTTCTTCTTCTTTTTCTTTTTCTTCTACTTGTTCTTCTTCTTCATTATCATCATCTTCTTCCTCTTCTTACTCATACTATTAGTCTTCATCTTATTCTTCTCCTTCTTCTTCTTTTTGTTCTTCTTCTAGTTCTTTTTCTTCTTCTTCTTCTTCTTCTTCATCATCATCTTCTTCTTCTAATTCATCCTTTTCTTCTTCTTCTTCTGCTTCTTCCTCTTTTTAATCGTTGTCATCTTCTTCTTCTTCTTCTTCATCTACTCCTTCTTCTTCTTCTTCTTCTTCTTTAACTACTTCTTCTTCTTAATCATCATCTTCTTCATCTTCTTCATCTTCTCCTTCTTGTTCTTCTTCTTCTTAAACTACTTTTTCTTCTTCTTCTCCTTCTCTTTCTTCTTCTTCTTCCTTTTCTTCTCCTTTTACTTCTTTTTTTCCTCTTTTCCTTCCTCTTCTTGTTCCCCTTCTTCTTCTTCTTTTGCTTCATTTTTTTCTTCTTCTTCTAATTCTTCTTCTTCCGCTCCTTCTTTTTCTTTACTTGTTGTTGTTGTTGTTCTTCTTCTACTACTTCTTCTTTTTCTTCCTCTTCAACTTCTTCTTTTTCTTCTTCTTCTATTTCATCATCTTCTTCTTCTTCTTCTTCTTCTTCTCTTTCTTCTTCTTCCTCCTCTTCCTCTACCACTTCTTCTTCTTCTTCTTCTTCTTCTTCTTCTTCTTGTCCTTTTGCTTCTTCATCTCCTTCTTCTTCTTCTTCTTCTTCTCCTTCTTCTTCTTCCTCTTTTTCTTCTGCTTCTTTTTCTCTTCTACTTCTTCTTCATCTTGTTCTTCTTCTTCTTGTCCTTCCTTCTCCATCTTCTTATAATTCTTCTTCTCCTTGCTCCTCTTCTTTTTATTCTTGTTCTTCTTTTTTGTATTCCTCTACTTCTTCATCTTCTCCTCCTCTTCCTTCTCCCTCTTCTTCTTCTTTCTCTTTTTCCTCTTCTCCTTCTTCTTTGTCTTCTTCTTCTTCTTCTTCTTCTTTATCTTCGTCTTCTTCTTTTTCTTCTTCTTCGTCTGCTTCTTCTTCTTTGACTTCTTCTTCTTCTTCTTCTTCATCTTCATCTTCCTCTTCTTCTTCTTCTTTCTCTTCTTCTTCTTCTTCGTCTTCCTCTTCTTCTTATTCTTTGTCTTCTTCTTCTTTGCCTTCTTCGTCTTCCTCTTCTTCTCCTTCTTTGTCTTCTTCTTCTTCTTCTAATTCTCCACCTTGTTCTTCCTCTTCATCTTCTTCTTCTTTTTCTTTTTCTTCTACTTCTTCTTCATTATCATCATCTTCTTCCTCTTCTACTCATACTATAAGACTTCATCTTATTCTTCTCATTCTTCTTCTTTTTGTTCTTCTTCTAGTTCTTTTTATTCTTCTTCTTCATCATCATCTTCTTCTTCTAATTCATCCTTTTCTTCTTCTTCTTCTTCTGCTTCTTCCTCTTCTTAATCGTTGTCATCTTCTTCTTCATCTTCATCTACTCCTTCTTCTTCTTCTTCCTTTTTAACTACTTCTTCTTCTTAATCATCATCATCTTCATCTTCTTCATCTTCTCCTTCTTGTTCTTCTTTTTCTTAAACTACTTTTTCTTCTTCTTCTCCTTCTCTTTCTTCTTCTTCTTCTAAAGCTACCTCTTCTTCTTCCTCTTCTTCTCCTTCTACTTCTTTTTTTCCTCTTTTCCTTCCTCTTCTTGTTCCCCTTCTTCTACTTGTTCCCCTTCTTCTTCTTCTTCTCCTTCATTTTTTTCTTCTTCTTCTAATTCTTCTTCTTCCTCTCCTTCTTTTTCTTTGCTTGTTGTTGTTGTTCTTCTTCTTTTTCTTCTTCTTCAACTTCTTCTTTTTCTTCTTTTTCTTCTTCTTCTATTTCATCATCATCTTCTTCTTCTTCTTCTTCTCCTTCTTATTCTTCTTATTCATCTTCTTCTTTTTCTTCTTCTTCTTCTTCTTCTTCTTCTTCTTCTTCTTCTACTTCCTCTTCCTCTTCTCCTACTTCTTCATCATCATCATCTTCTTCTACTTATACTTCTTCTTCTACTTCTTCTCCGTCTTCCTCTTCTTCTCCTTCTTCTTCTTCTTCTTCTTCTTCTTCTACTTGTTCTACAACTTCTTTTTCTTCTTCTTCTTCTACTACTTTTTCTCCTCCTTTTCCTTCTTTTACTTTTTCTACTTCTTCTTCTCCTCCTCTTACATTTTTTTATTCTTCTTCTTATTCATCTTCTTCTTCGTCTTCTCATTTGTCTTATTCTTCTTCTTCATATTCTTCCACTTCTTCTTCATCTTCTTCTACTTCTTCCCCTTCTTCTTCATCTTTTTCTTCTTCTTCTTCCTCCTCTTCCTCTACTACTACTTCTTCTTCTTCTTCTTCTTCTTCTTCTTGTTCTTCTCCTTTTGCTTCTTCATCTCCTTCTTCTTCTTCTTCTTCTTCTTCTTCTCCTTCTTCTTCTTCTTCTTCCTCCTCTTCTTCTTCTTGATCTTCCTTTTCCTCTTTTTCTTCTACTTCTTTTTCTTCTTCTACTTCTTCTTCTTCATCTTCTTCTTCTTCTTGTCCTACCTTCTTCTTCTTCTACTTCTTCTTCTTCATCCTCTTCTTTAACTTCTTCTTCTTCTTCCTCTTATTTTTATTCTTGTTCTTCTTTTTCTTACTCCTCTTCTCCTCCTCCTCCTTCTCCTTCTTCTTCTTTCTTTTCTTCCTCTTCTTCTTCTTCTTCCTCTTCTTCTTCTTCTTCTTCTTCTTCTTCTTCTTCTTCTTCCTCGTCTTCTTCTTTTTCTTCTTCTTCGTCTTCTTCTTCTTCTTTGACTTCTCCTTCTTCTTCTTCTTCGTCTTCATCTTCTTCTTCTTTTTCTTCTTCTTTCTCTTCTTCTTCTTCTTCGTCTTCCTCTTCTTTTTCTTCTTCATCATCTTCCTCTTCTTCTTCTTCTTTGTCTTCCTCTTCTTCTCCTTCTTTGTCTTCTTCTTCTTCTTCTTCTTCTACACCTTGTTCTTGTTCTTCATCTTCTTCTTCTTCTTCTTCTTCTTCTTCTCCTTCTTCATCATCATCAAGATCTTCTTCGTCTTCTTACTCATACTCTTCATCTTCATCTTATTCTTCTCCTTCTTTTTGTTCTTCTTCTTCTAGTTCTTTTTCTTCTTGATATTCTTCTTCTTCTTCTTCATCATCATCATCTTTTTCTTCTTCTAATTCATCCTTTTCTTCTTCTTCTTATTCTTCTTCCTCCTCTTCATAATCATCATCATCTTCTTCTTCTTCATCTACTCCTTCTTCTTCTTCTTCTTCTTCTTCTTTAACTACTTCTTCCTAATCATCATCATCTTCTTCTTCTTCATCTTCTCCTTCTTCTTCTTCTTCTTCTTCTTCTTCTTCTTAAACTACTTTTTCTGCTTCTTCTCCTTCTCCTTCTTCTTCTTCTTCTTCTTCTTAAACTACTTCTTCTTCCTCTTCTTCTCCTTCTACTTCTTTTTTTCCTCTTTTCCTTCTTCTTCTTGTTCCCCTTCTTCTTCTTCTTCTCCTTCATTTTTTTCTTTATCTTCTAATTCTTCTTCTTCCTCTCGTTCTTTTTCTTTACTTGTTTTTTTTGTTGTTGTTCATCTTCTACTCGTTCTTTTTCTTGTTCTTCAACTTCTTCTTCTTCTTCAACTTCTTCTTCTTCTTCTTCTTCTACTTCTACAACTTCTTCTTCTTTTTCTTCTTCTTCTTCTTCTTCTCGTCCTCCTCCTCCTCCAACTCATTCTTTTTATCCTTCTTCTTCTTTTTTTACTTCTACTCCTCCTCCTTCTTCTTCTTCTTACTCTTCTTCTTCTTCTTTTTTTTCTTCTTCTTCTTCTTTCTCTTCTAATT
>JAIUJO010003389.1:62500-65000 GCA_023846275.1 Vanilla planifolia
TCTTCCTTTTCTTCTTCTTCTCCTCCACCTCGTTCTTCTCCTCCTTCTTCTTCTTCTTCTCCTTCTTCTTCTTATCCTTCTTCTTCTTCTACTACTTCATCTTTGTACTTCTTTTTCATCATCTTCTTCTTCTCCTTGCTTCTTCTTCTTCATCTCCTTCTTCTTCTTCTTCTTCTTCTACTTCTTCTACTTCCTTTTCTGCTTCTCCTTCTTCTCTTCTTCTCCCTCTTGCTGCATCTTCTTCTTCTTATTCTCCTTCTTGTTCTTCTTCCTCTTACTCTTAAATCTTCTTCATCTTTTTTCTTATTCTTCTTCTACTTCTTCTTCTTCACCTTCTTCTGCTTGTTCTTCCTCTCCTTCTTCTACTTCTTCTTCTCCCTCTTCTTCTTGTTCTTCTTTTTCTTCTTTTTCTTTTACTTCTCCTTCTTCTTCTTCTTTCACTTCTTCTTCTTCTTGCTCTTCTTCTTTTCATTCTTCATCATCTTCATCTTCTTCTTCTTCTTCTTCTACTTCTCCTTCTTCTTCTTCCTACTACTTCTTATTCTTATTCTTCTTCTTCTTCTTCTTGGTTGTCTTCTTTTTCTCTTTCTCCCTGTTCTTCTACATCTCGTTCTACTTCTTCTCCTTCTATTTTTTCTTCTTCTCCTACATCTTCTCCTTGTTCTTTTTCTTCTACATTATCTCCTTCTCCATCATCATCATCTTCTACTTATTCTTCTACTTCCACTCCTTCTTCTTCTAGTCCATCTTCTTCTTCTTCTTCTTCTTTCACTTCTTCTTCTTGTTCATCTTTTTCTTCCTCTTCTTCCTCTTCATCATCATCGTCATCATCATCACCATCTTCTTCTTCTTCTTCTCTTTCTCCTTCTTCTTCTTCTTCTCTTTCTCCTTCTTCTTCTTCTTCTCCATCTCCTTCTTCATCTACTTCTTTTTCTTCTTATTCTGTGTCTTTCCATTCTTCTTGTTCTTCTTCTTCTTCTCCTCATCCTTCTTCCACTTCTTCTTCCTCTTCTTCTTCTCCTTCTTCTTCTTTTCCTTCTTCTTCTTGTCCTTCTACTTCTTCTGCTTCTTCTTCTTCTTCTTTGAACTTTTTTTTCTTCTTCTTGTTCTTCTTTTTCTTCTTTTGCTTCTTCTTCTTCTTCTTCTTCCTCCTCTTCTTTATCATCTCCTTCTTCTTGCTCTTATTGTTCTTGTTCTTGTTCTTCATATTCTTCTTCTTCTCCTTCTCTCCTTCTTCTTCTTCCTCCCCTTATCCTTCTTCTCCTTCATCATCATCATCTTCTTCTTCTTCTTCTTCTTCTTCTTTTCTTCTTCATTTTCATCATCATCATCTTCTTCCTCTCCTTCTCCTCCTCCTCCTTCTTCTTCTTCTCCTTCTTATTTTTCTTCCACTTCTTCTACTTCTTTTCCTTCTTCTTCTTCTTTCTCCTCTCAATCTTCTTCTTCTTCTTCTAATTCTTCTTCTTCTTCTACTACTAATCCTTCTTCTTCTTCTTCTTCTAATTTTTCTTCTTCTCCTTCTTCTTCATCTTCTTTTTCTTCTTCTTTTTCTTCTTCTTCTTCATCACCTTCTCGTTCTCCTTCTTCTTCTTCATCATCTACTTCTTCTTCATCTTCTCCTTCTCCTTCTTCTTCTTCCTCTTCTTCTTCTTCTTCTTCTTTTATTTCTTCTACTTCTTCTTCTTATTATTCTTCTTATTCTTATTCTTCTTCTTCTTAACCTTCTTCTCCTTTCACTTCTTCTCCTTCTTCTTCTTCTCCTTCTTCTTCTTCTTTTAGTTTTATTTCTTCTTGTTCTTCTTCTTTCTCTGCTACTTCTTTTCGCTCTTCTTCTTTTTATTCTTCACTTTCTTATTCGACTTCTTCTACTCCTTCTTCTTCTTCTTTCTTCTTCTCGTTCTTCCTCATCTTCTTATACTTATTCTTCTTCTTCTTCATCTTCTTAGTCGTCTGCTTCTTCTTATTCTTCTTGTTCTTCTTCTCTTACTTCTTTTCTCCTTTTTCTTTTTCTTCTTCTCCTACTTCTTCTCCTTCTTCTTCTTCTTCTTCTTCATCTCCTTCCTCTTCATCATCATCATCTTCTTCTTCTTCTTCTTCCTCTCCTTCTTCTCCTTCTATTTTGTCTTCTTCTTCTTCTTTTACTTCTTCTTCTTCTTGTTTCTCTCCTTCTTCTTCTTATTCTACTTCTTCATCTTTTTGTTCTTCTTCTTCTTCAACGTCATCACCATCATGATCATCATCATAACCATAATAATCATCATCATCATCATCTTCTTCTTCTTCTTCTTCTCCTCCTCCTCCTCCTCCTTCACCTTCTTCATCTTCTTCTTCTTCTTCTTCTTCTTATTCTCCTTCTTCTCCTTCTTCTTCTTCATCTACTTCTTTTACTTCTTCATCTTCGACTTCCCATTCTTCTTGTTCTTCTCCTTCTGCTCCTCCTTCTTCCACATCTTCTTCTCTTCTTCTACTCCTTCTTCTTGTCCTACTCTTTCTTCTACTT